>PVJA010033938.1:0-22955 GCA_004027025.1 Myocastor coypus | reverse complement strand
TTTTTTTTTGGCTTTTTGAGACAGGGTCTCACTGTGCAATTCAGGCTGGCCTTGAGCTCACTTTTGTAGCCCAGGCTGGTCTCGAATTCATACTGATCCTCCTGCCTCAGCCTCCCAAGTACTGGGATTACAGGCGTGCACCACCATGCCCAGCTAAAATATAGGCTAGTTCTTCTCTCTTTTTTTTTTTTTTTTACTTGGGGGATTTTTTATGGTGCTTCCTTAACAAAATTCAGTAGTTTCCTCCTATTAGTACTACACCGAGTTCTTGCACAAGTGTAAGGTACTTTACTCCATTTTTAAATGTCTGCTAAAAGGATTATATAACCTTTAAATTCCATTCCTATGGTGAATTACATTTTTGCATATTTTAAAATCTGAATTGCCAGATTTAGTGAGATAATTGGGTGTCTACCATCACACAATTTTCTTTTATTGTGCTTTGTCAAATTTGGGTGACACCAACATGCTGATAATCTAAAACAGTCACTCTTTATTTCCTGAATGACTTTGCAGTTGAGATTTGAATTTTTTGTTCCTGTTAAATATTTGATAGTTTACCGGTGCAACCATCTAGACCAGTGTGGTCACGGGTTTGTTGCCCCATGGGGAAAGCCCACGGGCTGCGTATCCAGTCTCTGCTCCTACATTTTTCCCTCTTCACCTGAGATCTGCTGTGTTTCCCAAGAAGTTTGTCTATTACATCCGGGTTGGGAAGCTCATTGGTGAAGTCACGTTCACACTTTCGCGTTCTGCTTCGCGTCTGCAGCACGCATGGGACCGCTACCTCCTTCATTCGTTTCCAATGTTCATAAAGCCATGTGCTTAGCATTGACTATGTGGAAAGTGGTTCTGCTTGGAGGGGTCACAGTGGGGTGGCTTCGAGGCTCTTGCTTCTTCTTTGTTTAAAAACTTTATTTATATTATGGCTATCTCAGCCTGTCCTGGGGGTAGGGCTGGTGCAGCATGTGGGGCTGGGGATCGAACCATGGTCCCTGTGGTTGTCTAAGCAGGTGCTTTAGACCACCGAGCTATCTTGTCAGCCTCGAGGCTCTTGCTTCTATTTAGAATGCACCCAAGGCACAGGTATCTGCCTTGAGAGGATGTTGAGGTGCACCGTGGGGGCCCACGCCACTGTCTTATTTGGTCATCGTGGCTTCTAGTAAGGGCTGCAGGGCACAGCACATTCCTTTAGTTACCATGGTAGAGCTGTGGTTTCCATCTAGATGTTACCTGAAGCCTCTTGTACCCGTGCTTGGAGCTGTGGGGAAAGGGCTGAATGACAGGGCTCTACATAGCTGACCTCCCGTTAGGGTGGCAAGGCAGGGCGCAGGAGCAGATGGATCAAGCTCTATATAGGATGGGACATCCGGGATGGGTCTTGGTGGCCAACAAGAGTGTCTTCTGGTGAGAGGAGCAGAGTGGAATTCTGTACACCCCAGGAGGCAGCTGAACCATGGCAAAGGCTAGCGACATAGTGAGGGAACTGGGGCTGTGGAAACTCAGAGCCCCATGGGGAAGGTAACCTGTGGCTGTGGCATGGTGTGTGGCCCTGCCTTCCCTCTCTTTCAGGCTTGTTCCAGCTGGCCTTCCCCGGGAAAGTTAGACCTGTTGACTTTGTGGGCTTGGGAGTCAGCTAGCAGCTAGGGAGGGGGGCTCTCAGTTTAGCTCAGTAGTTTAAGCACTTGTGCCTGCAATCCCAGTCAGGCACAGGGGATGGCGGTTTGATTCCCACACCCACCCATAAGGCAGCCTGAGCCAGCCAAAAAGAAAAGCTAGGGAAAGGACGCTTCTGGGAGCATCTGCGTGGGTCTTGGAGGTGTGATCCAGAGCCCACGTCTCGTCTCTTAGCCCTTCCTCTCGGCCATGGCTGCCCTGCTCCCTGGCCGCTCTCAGCACACCCCATCAGGCCCATCTGCCATGTGCTCCGGCCCTGGAAACTGTGGACATGGATCAAGTCCTTTAGAAACCTGAGTTGAATTAAACCTGTCCTTGGGTCAGTAATGGACATTGAAGCTTGTGTATCGAGGTAGGAAAGCTGACCAATACACTTGGCAAGGAGAGACTGGGGATGGTGTGGAGGTATTTATTCCGCCTGTGTCCTTCGGGAGTCTAGAAGATGAGCGAAATGCCCTGTGGGTTGTGGTGGCTCCTGGCTGTGTGGACACTCTGTTCCCCTTGAGTGTCCCCTGCAGGCTTCTCTCAATTCTAGACGTCTTTCTGGGAGAGAGAATGGCAGTGTACTCTAGCTGGAAGCCTTCGTGTTAGAAAGGACCAGAACCAGACTCTTCAAATTTTGCAAGAAATCACCATGAGAAGGTTCAAAGAACAAAAGAGAAACACACACAAAAAAAAAGAAAAGCAGAAAGAAGAAGAAAGAGGGAGCATATGTTGCACTCCTTTCTTGGTTCTCATCTCAGCCTAAGAAGTCTAAACTTACAATCCTAAAACCACGTTATTGGAATTCCACCAAGTTAATTCCAATCTACCACTCCCAGCGCAACCCATGGCGATAACAAAGACACTAAGACATATATATATATATATATATATATATATATATATATATATATATATAGTTGGGGAGCCAAGGGGTCCTAAGTCCAGCCAGGGAGATGGCTTTCCAGAACCAACACAGTGACTCAGGGCTGCACTCAGGTTTTATTCATTGGAGAAGGAGGAGTGGCTTGCAAAAGGGAATTGTGGGAAGGTGAGCACTGTGAGCTGGGCTAGGTAGGAGGCCTGCATTCACCTCTGCCATATTCAGAGATATGCAAAGGAAGTAATTTGTATTATGCTATTAAGATAGTATCTAATATTTTGGGGATCTGCTGCTTCAGTTCTGATGTGTAATCTTGCAAGCCCCAGGAAGTCACAGCCTCTATCTTGAGGCTCCATCCCAGCTGACAGCGTGGAGCATTGGCTCTTCGTCCTGTTGTCAGGGAAACACGAGTGTTATCTTCAAAAATTACCTCTGGCACCTCTGCTAGATCAATACACACTGCTTAAGGCCAATTGAGAGGATAATGAGAAGTCCTAGCCAGCTTTGTACCTTTCAGTACAAGGGAGTAGGGCCAGGCTCAGTCAAAATAGAGGTAGTCACTCTTCTTTCAAGGAGAGCTGCTCAGGCGGTCCTCCACAGGCACAGGTGCACAATCCAAACTTAACGCAGTTTTATTTAAAAGAATTTTGCTTTGAGCCTCATTTCAGCCTCCAGGAATGGGCACCACTTCGGATACTTGTGCCACAGGCCCTGAAAATCTAATGCACACTTTTCCTATGACAGAAATTCAAGACCTGAAGTGTAGCCACGGTAACATGAGTCCATCTATGGATGCAGCTCTCTAAAATAGTGTAAAGGGGCTCTACGCATCCTGGCTCTGGTACATCTTATAGTCAAGAATACAACATTGAGCCTGGCACAGTGGCACATGCCTGAAATCCCGGGACTCGGGGAGGTGGAACTTCCTGCTTCACCTTAATTTCACAGTGACTTCATAGCCTGCAGGGAAAAGCACAGGGCTCTCTAATGTCAGTGCTCTCCTCACAAGTCACAGAGGTCCACAGGGCCACCTTTTCCTGGTCACTGGTCTCTGGTCAGCCTGGTATGGCTGAGGTCCCAGCCTCATCTGGTCTCTAGGGCTGATCATTTTGCATGTTCACCCAAGTCTCCCCTGCAGCTGGAAAGCTGATCCCAACTCTGTCTTCTCTGTGTGTTGGTGCTGTAACCCCAAACTAGGATCAGGACCCAGAAAGCTCTATGTAGCCCACAGACACACGGAAGTTGTAAATCTCAAGGTTGCCACGACTGAGGCTTCACACTTGTCTCCCCTGCGCATGCCTCCTCGCCTCCAGCTGGGTGATGAAGTTTCTCCAGTAAACACCAAGGCAGACGGAGCCCTGGCTCAGATTCAGCAGTCCTGGGCAGGGAATGCTAGGGCCCTGGGCAGGTGGAGTCTCAGAGACCTCCTTGCTCCGTGCACGCAAGGAAGACAGACTGGGAAGTCTGAGGGCGCACATAAACCACCTGCACGTGACCAAGGCAGGTGGGCATGGAAGCCAAGGCAGACACGACCACGGCCAGAGGGAACAAAACCTGAGCGCTGGGGCCAAGGGAGGACTGGCCTCCAAGACTGCAGACAGAATCTGCAAAGACCACTCATGAACAGAGGGGGGCGCTCAAGGTCTGTAGCAGGAGCTGCACGCCGGAGCCAGAAGGAAACTAGAGCCGCAGGGACCTAGCACAAGTGAAGAGTGCCATACCTGCCAGGCATGGTGGTGGCACGGCCTGTAATCTCAGCACTCCTGGAGACAGAGGCAGGAGGACGGTGACTTTGAGCCCAGCCTGAGCAACCTGATGATACTTGGTCTTGAAAAAAAATTTTTTTGAAAAAGAGAAGAGCACATAGCTAACTCCAAAGGCCCTAGGTTCAATCCTACTACCAGAAAACAAAAAGCAAAGGAAAGGAGCCAGATGTCCTTAGAGGAAGTCGGCCCATGAAGAGGGCTGGGGTCACATGACTGAAGTACCCAATGACGGACAAGCTTAGCACTCTTATTGCATGGGTTATCAAAGCTGCCACGACAAAAAAAAAAAAAAAGCACATTCTGTGTGTCTAAACCAAGAGAAGCCTGCAGATGCGTTTTCTCCTTGTCCTGGAGGTGCAGGGTTCAGCACCAGGGCACCTGGTCTGTTCACAGACGCCCTCTCCTTTCTTGTTGTGTGCCCTTTTAGTCCTTCCTCACCTGGGTCCCCAGGATGCTCTGTGTGTCCCCATCTCCTCCAGTCACCCCAGATCAGAGCCCCTGCTGACCTCACTGCTCCCACTACCTGGCAAAATCCCTTCCTGCACCAAGTCACAAAGGCCTGGAGGTGGGGGGGCGGGGGTTCTGCACAGGCATTTTCTGAAGAAGCACAACTCACTCAGGCACCAGCTGGCAAGGGAGGGAAAATAGTCCTTGATGTGGGACAGAGAAACACTGCCTGAAGCCCTGGGGGTGGAGGGGTGGATGGGGGCACAATTTCAAAGAGGCGGAGGGACGGGCGGCATCACAGTCCACCCTGGGGCTGGGATGGGGATGCAACTCAGCGCGTCCTGTGAGCTCAGAGCCACGAGGAGGAGGCTCTCCTTCTCCTGAGGGACACATTGCTCGGGTTCCCTGAACCCAAGCAGGGTGTTTAAGAGTACTGAGGCCTCAGCAGCTTGTGGAAACTGGGTTGTTTGCTACTCCTGTACAAGCCAAATGGAAAGGCCCCAAGGGATGTTCCCAGGGTCCACGCTGCCAGGGGCCGGTTTTGCTCTTCAGATGGTTTGGGGAAGCCCGTTCTCCATGCACAAAGAAGGACTTGTGACGAGTGGTTGTGTTCCAGAGAATCAACGGATACCTTGATTCCCTAAGGGAAAACCCTTAGGGACTTGGGACTGGAAATTTTCAATCTCTATAAATGATACTCACTGGAGTGACACTCCGCAGGCAGGAATGCTTTTCTGCTTTGCTTAGAGTTTTCCCACCCAGATGAGAGTTGTTACCCGGTATGTGTGAGGCCCTGGATTCAGCCCTCCAACCTCAAATAAGAATAAAGTGCATGCATGGGAGAACCATGGAAACAGGGTAGCAACAGTCACCCTAAGCACAGGGAGTCTCCAAGCCTCTGCATTTCTCTGGAGTCCTTGGGGGACACAGGTATGTCCAGCCATGGCTGCATCTTCTGCAAATACCACGTAGATGCTCACCAAGATGCAGCTTCTGATAACACTGTTATGTCAGCCAGCGGAGAAAATAGAACAGGAGCCAAAGAAAAGCATTTGTCACTAGTTGCAAACATCTGAACTCATTTTTGTAAATTTCACTGGAAACTGGAAAAAGGAGGTTGGGCAAGTTTAGAGGCACACAGAACTCTTTCCCAGAACTCGTTCGCAAGGCATGCTTAACGTTCTGCAGGACAATGCAGAGAAGAGTGAGGAAGTGAATGCTGGAAGAAGACAGGAAGCCGACTTCCAACCTGGCTTACTTCATGCATATGCAAACAAAGTTGGGATGCACGAACTTCTCTAACCTGCTCAACGGAAACCTATGAGGGACACTAGTCCTCTGTACATGTTGTGACCCATCAGCTTGTTTCAAAGGTGTGAAGCTAGAGACAAGAGGGCTGGAGGCCCTGGGAAGCACAGGAAGATGCATGCTTGGTGAGTCTCAGGCACACACCCTGTAAACAATGGCTCCTTTGGGCCCCTGTGGGGTGGGGCACTGAGGAAATGACAAGATCCTGTAGAGAAGCTTCTGGAGTCTGCAGAACAGCTCCAGTCCTGTCAGATTGTTCTGACTGGGAGCAAATGAGTTCTACTGGGATTTAAATTTCCTCGTCTACAGAACAGCATAAAACAATTGCAATTTCCGCAGGAATGGTGGGGAATTCCACACTTGTAACTCCAGGAGTCTTGGGGACTGAGGTAGGAGGAGCTCTAGTTCAAGCCCAGCCCAGCCATTGTGTCCACTTCATGAGACCAGGTCTCAAAATAAACAGAGGTCTAGGAAGATAGCTCAGCACTCTAAGTGCCTGCCTAGCAAGGGCAAGGGCCCGAGTTTGATTCCCGATGCCACAAATCTGTGCCAACCCCTGAACCTCAGTTGAGCTGCGACAGCCCCAAAACTGTACTTTGTGGCACATACCTATAATACCAGCACTGGGGAGGCTGAGACCGGAAGATCACTGTAAGTCTGAGCTGTGTAGGGAGACCCTGAAATAAACAAATAAACATTTAAGAAAGCAATAAAATAAAAAGGTGCACTGAGAAGGCCTGGAATTGAATCTCCAGTACCACAAAGTAATGACAATAATAATAATAATACCGATTTCTCCCATTCTGTTATTAGAAAATAAAATGTACCATTGTTTTAAAATACAAAAATATGGCTTGGGGAGATAGCTCAGTAGAGTAAGTGCTTGTCTGGAAAGTGCAAGGTCCTGCACAAGTGCAGGGTTATGCACAAAAAGTACATAAATAAATAAAAATAAAAACATGAAAATAAATTTGGCCATTGTTTCACCCTGGCCAGTGATTTCATCTTCTTCATTTCAGAATGAAGGTGAGATCTCCTCTTCCCCTCTCTCCGTCTCTCAGGCCCCTTCTCACGCACTTGCTCTGTGAGGTATTAAAACCTCCAGGTAAAGGGGAGAGACAGCCCACGGGACCCCCACGTCAATCCTTTTCTTGCTTCCCTGTTGCCACTACTTTTAGGAAATAACTCTTCTTGCCAACTCATTACATGCAGGGTGTCTGCAGCACTTCTACCAAATATGCTAACCATAAATCCTGCAAATTGGTGTGTGTGTGTGTGTGTGTGTGTGTGTGTGTGTGTGTGTGTGTGTTGGGAGGAAGTCCTTGGGTTTGAACCTAGGTCTTGCACACTGTGCTACATCTCCAACCCTTCTTACTGTTTCTCTGTGTTTTCTATTTTGAAACAGGTTCTTGTTAAGTCACTAAGTTGCCTGGGATGGGAGCTGTCACTTGTGATCCTCCTGCCTCAGCCTCCCACAGTGCTGGCATTTCACTGCCAGTGAGCTCCACTGCAAGATGCTGTGGCATTGGTCACCTTCATGGGGCTCTGTGGGTGGCCCTTGTGCTTTAGCAAAGAGCACCGCAGGTTGCCCTGCAGAGCTGCCGCAGTTTGCGTGCTCTGGAAACGTTAGACCCTTGTGTGCACACATTGAAAACAAACCAAAGCAAAATGAAACAAGTGGAAAGCAGACCAGATACTGTTTTGCTTCTCTCAATCCTTTTAAAGTAGCAGTCAAACACAAGGGACCTGCTCCTTTTCTGCCCCAGTTGAACATTACTGACTTGAAAACCATTAGGCTGATATTCCTGAGCCTTACGCTTGGGGCACCTGCTTGTCATCCCAGTAGTCACAGAGGCTGAGGCAGAAGACTGCAAATTCAAGCCTATTTTTGGGTGATTGAGCAACTGAGCAAGCTCCTATATTAGAATTTAAAAGAGCAGAGCACAGGCTTGAAGTTTAATCGTCCCTATTGAAAAGAAGAAAAAGAATCCTGCCAAGGCCCAACTCTCAGGCTGAGGTGACCCCAGGCCAGCCCAGCATTGGCCACAAGGGCATTGGAGTGACAGAGCAGCTCAGGAGTCCTCGGGGTCTGCTCCCACAGGAAGGGTGAGATGGAGCCACAGCACAGTGGGCCGAGTGGCAGATGTTTGCTGGGTCTTCGGGGAGCAGAAGGAAGTGTAGGTTGGGTTTAGGGAGAATGCCACTGAGGACTACAAGTTAGAGCTGGTCTCAGAGGTTGCAATGCAGGACTGGTGATACACACCTACAATCCCAGCACTTAGAAGGTGGAGCAGTGGGAACACTGTGAGGTCAAGGCCACCCTGGACTACTTAGCAAGACTCAAAAAAAAACCAAACCAAGCAGAACTTGTAAAAGGGCCTGGTCACCCGCGGGCTTCAGAGTGTGCCCCTGCCTCGTGACTGAGACCTTGTCCTCTCCACCTCACTGGGGTTGCTCCTAGGAGCTGCTGTGTGCTGCCCTAGGAGTTCTGATGCAGGCGGCGAGGGTTCTCTACCCATAAGGGTCAGGCTCCCCAGGGAAAGGCGTGTCTCTTAAGAGAGGAGACCCAGACATGCAGGTGACATCAAGTGACCAGAGGTTGTGCAGGTTGTGGTGCAGAGTTTGGTGCCAGGGTCCGGGGAACGGAGGATGCAGGCTGGTTTGCAGAGGCATGTCCTTTGCTTGGAGAGCTGAGGAGAGACAGGAAGACGGGCAGGCAGTGCCCACAGCCCTCACAGAACTGGAACCAGATGTGGACCGCACTAGCCAGAAAACTCTAACCCACCCCTGGCTTCCGAAACACAGTCACAGAGAGGTGAGTTAGTGTAGTATGGTATGTATTTTAAAATCTTTCAATTTATTTTTGAGGCTGACCTTGAACTCACTGGTGGTTCACACTGGCCTTGAACTCTCTGAGTGAGTCTCCTGCCTCAGCCCCCACAGTGCTGGGATACACAGCATGTGCCACCATGTCTGCGTCCAGACTGAATGCTTACACCAGGAAGGCAGGGAAGATTGTCACATTTCCCAAAATCTGTCACCTTAGAATGACTGTTACCCTTCAGCCCATATTGCCTGGCTTCCTGAAAGACCCAGTAGGCATTTTGGCAGGTGCATCTCATTGTATTTTGCAGGACACAAACTGGCTTTGTTGTAACTGTCCCTCTTCTTTGTCCATCTTCGTTGTCTGCCTTTCTTGACTGACATTATAAGAAATTCCAGCTTACTATCACCTGCAAGTTTAATAGGCTGATTTTTCCTTTGCCATTAATAAAAAACATCTAAGTATTATTTAACATTCTTTTTGTACCAACACTGTCTTAGAACTTGTGCAGAATGGAGAAGACTCTGCTGTAGCTGGGGCCTCATTTTCTGGTCCCTGAGAAGTTTTCCTCCAGAGTACTTTCTTTGTCCATCACCATGGTGTATGTCTGGATGTCCCTCCACAGCTTCATGCACTGGGAGGATTTGGGGAGGCGGCCAAACGTAGTGTGAGAGCTCCTAAAGTAATGCTGGGTTAAGGCTGGGCGACTCCTGGATCGGTCCACTGACTGGACTGGCACCGCCTTAACCCCAGCAGACGGGGCACAACAGAAGCGGCAGGAGGCTGGGCCCTTTCCCTTGTTGCTTTCGCTGTCTTCCACTGCCATGGAGACCTGCTCCTCTACGATGCGCCACTCTACCTTAGAACCAGGTGATGATGGAAACCTCTATGATCTGTGAGCTAAATGGACCACATTCCTCTCTTCTACTCTGGGCCTGAGGACTCTTGTCTCCACAAAGGGAACGTAAGATGCCATGCTTCCAGGGGCCCAAGGGAGGCAGCATTCAGGATCTGTTGTGCTGGGTCAAATCTGCTAACAGACTCTTCGGAGGTTCCCTTCCTAATCAGCGGTCTCTGCTCTGCTGCTTTTATCACTGCAAGAATTTATATCCTGCTAATTTCATCTATCCCTGGGTTTTAACCGTATGAAAGATTGTCTCTCCAGCCACAAACAGTGAGGACTGACTGTATCCAGCCACGACACAATTATCTTGAAAATGCCACCTCTTCATACCTGTCTTACTACCTGTATCCGTTTGCTGTAAGAAGTACCAGTGCCTTCTGCTGCGCTGTCCTGGCAGCTTCAAAGTCCTAAACTGACTCAATGCATCTCCCCTTCGTGGTCACTAAAGGTGCCAGATCCAGTGTGTGAGTGAGGACATGGCTTGCCTTTCTGATGGATGGCTCTTGGTGGCCATCACACCTGGTACAAACCCTCAGGAAAGAAGACTGCAGGAACTGCTACAGAAAGTGACAAGGACCATGAGAGGAGCACATTGAAAGGCTGGAAGGGAGCGTGTTGACGGCAACTGAGAGTAAGGAGTCCCACTGGGATACTTTTTAACAGGTAAATGTTAACTACGTATTTTGATTGCCCTGTGATGCTCTCAGAGAACACCATGGTGAGACAGAGGCCAGGCCAACAAGACACACCCCTGGGAGCTGTCAGCTGTTCCCTGCAAAGCCTGGCTTGTTCCAAGAGAACCATCGTGAGACCCTGATAAAGTGTCAGAAATGGGGCATTCACATGACAGGAGCAATGGTTTCCAAGAGCAACCCTAAGTAAGCCCTCCAGCCTTCTCAATCTTAGCACAGACATCACTTGGCTCGGAGGTCACACAGCTGGTGACATGAGGGTTTCTCACTACAAATGAGAGAGGCCTGAGTCATAGTATCCATTACTGAGTTACTTAAGGCCACTCATACTGTAAATATCGGCCCCTCGTGAGCATAGTTACGGGCCTATAGGGGACTCACATGGGATAAGTAGCGCCTCTGTGTTCATACTGTGTCTGTCACCTCTGCTGTCCTAACCCTTGAGCCTGACTCTACTCAGCTCTCTGTGTAGACTTGTTGACCATTTAAATAGATTAAATGCACATCCCTCATTGATCAAACACTTATGGCAATTTGTCACATAAAAACACAACCCTGTCCTCATCCACCTTATTAACCAGATCTGGCACTGTGCCACTTCTGGCTTTCCTCCAAGTCACCATGACACATTCTGAATCCATTCTGGACACTGAGGCAGGAAGGACAGTGCGGCTAAAGACCCTCAGGAAAGAGGGCTCCAGAGCTGCTGCGGGAAGTGGCAAGGACGACGGGATGAGTGTGTTTAAACCAAGAGAGAATATTTTAAGGAGGGTCCAAGGCAACGCGCATCCTACTGCAAGATTTTTAAAGACTAGCATGCATTGTATGTTTTTAGTAACACCTCATAGTCTATTTTAGATTGTGGAGATTAATATCCAAGGTGACTTTTTTTTTTTTTTTTTTTTTAATGTATTTGGTTGTAACAGGGTCTGACTACGCATCTCAGACTCATAGTGATCCTCCAGTTTCCAGCCTCCCCGGTGTTGGGATCACAGGCATGTGCCACTATGCCTGGCTTCTGCAGCTTGCTCAGAGCAACCAGGGATCAGGCTGGCCCGGCATGTGGTGCAGGAGATTGAATCATGGTCCCTTCCCTTGCCTAAGCCTGCCCAACCAGGCACTGAGCTATTTTTGCCTGTCCTGTGTAGCCTATTTTAAAGAAATTATAGGGAGGGATGTGCGTAGACTGTGTGCCAACACAACATTTGAAACAAAGGACTCAGACACCTGCAGAGTACGGAATCTGAGAGGGATCACATTTCTTCATGAATCATAAATATCCATATCTATTCTGCTTTTTCTTCTCCAGCAAGAAAAGATACTAGTTTGGAGGCTGCTTTTCAGCTAAGGTGGCAGGCTGGCCTGGTAGTTGTCCTCGTGGATGGGGAAAGAAACACTAAGTGGGCACTCCCCAGAGCTGACCCTGCCAGGCCTACTGGAAACAGCCCAGGGGTGGTGGATGTGCCCACGACCCAGGGATCCAAACCTCTGGTGAGTCCACCAGGCCCCTCCTGAGAGAGAAAAACTACTGCAGTAAACTTGACACTCCCTGTGGCATAGGGCTGCTCCCTCCCTGCCCTGAATTTCCTCCCTGACTCCAACCCACCAGCACCCAATCTTCACAAAAGAGCAGCCGAGGAGAATTTGCAAAAGTCACCTGTATTCCAGCCAAAATATCTTTAAAAAGAAATCCCTTCGAAAGGGGAATGGACTACATAAGATACAATACATTGAAAATATGTATTGAAATTACAAATCAGGCATATCCGTGGGGATCCCAAAGTACAAAACACAACAGGAACAAGGCATTCCAGAGGGGCCTTCATACATCACAGTGTCGGCGGCACAGAAAGTACGGAGGATGCAAAGGACACAAAACCAAATTCGTTTCGTTTTTGTTCAACTATCACTCGTCATATACATAACACGTATGTGTGCGTGACTCCCTCATGCATGTTCCTATACAAGATTAAAACACACCCTTAGCCAAGTGGGCACAGAAGAAAAACAGAGATCAGGCTCGCAGCTACCGAATGGAGACCTCTGAAATCATGGAAGACGAGATAACACAAATTACTGGGCAGTGACGGAGCCCACGGGGCTAAAATACAGAACAGCATGCTTTTCACTTGCGATGCACTAGCAGTTACATTTCAAGGCAGGCCACTCTGCAGAACTGGGGGTTTTGATAACAATCCATCAAATCTCTCCACTTTGTTTTTGTAAGGATTTAGGCTCATTGTAAGAAACAGGCTTTGGTATTACTTAGAAGACCTTCATGAAGCCGTACACAGGCAAAATATTTTTCCCTTGAAAGTCTGTGTTGACACAGGTATATACGCAGATGGGCCGATCAACAAGTGATCTGAGTAGCCCAATATCCCACAGTTTCTTTGCAATGCTCTCATTTTGCAAGACTATCAAAGAAAAATTCTTCTCCTCTAATTTGCTAAATAGCTTTTTCTTTTTGCAAAGTCGCAAAGATAAAACTTATGTTGTCATTTTTGTATCTCTAGCAGACTCTCCCCACTGTGGAGACCGTTCCCATCAGGAATTATTGGCCTAGACACTAAGTCAGGGGTTTTGTGGTTGTTTGCTGTGTTTCATGGTTTTGTTTGTTCAGTTTTTCTTTTTTTTTTTTTTTTTTTTTTTTTTTTTTTTTTGAGATAAGGTCTTGCTATGCAGTTCAGGCCCACCTTCAACTCAGGATACAGCCCAGGATGGACTCAAGCTCTTGGCGATCCTCCTGCCTCAGCCTCCTGAGTTCTGGGAGGTGCCACCATGCCGAGTCTAAGCCAGTTTTATGGAACAATACTCTGTAAAGATGTAGAGGCGGCTCATGCCGCTTTCTTGGCCTGCTCCACTCCTGAAAGCTCAGGAAGAAGAGCTGATGTGCACGATAATTCATGGGATGCTTAGCTGAGATGCTAGGTCAACCCTGGCCACGAGCATCCACCATGACTTTGTCATCGAAAGTGGTGGCCCCTGGGGGAGGTACAAAGCCCAGATCGCTGGGTCACAGGCTCCAATAAAACCTCGTAACAGGGTCAGTTGCCAATGGACCTTAGATCACTGATAGATCAATTATGTCCTCTCCAGACTTCCAACTGGTAAGCCCTCAAGCACACCTAGCTAGCTAAGGGTCGCTTCCTGTCCCCTGCCCTTAATGGGCTCTAAATGAATGGGTATTAAATACTTCCAGATGTAAAAGGGTAAAGCATCTTTAAAAATCCAAACGTCACTTTTCACCTGGGAGAAGCCACAGTGAACAATGGGAACAAGTCCATGTGCTATATGCAGAACTCTGGACCGAGTGTGACAGCAAGGCCAAAGCTCCTCTTCCCAGCTTCTACTTGTTTTTTTATAGTAAGTGTGGTTAAGAATGCAACTGCATCACAAATGGACAGGGCCATCTTCTCAAGAGGCCAGGGAATGGAAGTGTACACATGTGAGTATGAGCCTGGTATTGGCAGAGGGCTGGGGCAGCTTCAATTACATTACTGAATTAAAGGCGTAAGAGGAAGGCACGCTCAGCACAGAAGCTCAGAGCTGGCAGGTACCCACTGGACTACCCCTGGCTGTCCCCAGCCTGCGTGGTCTCTGCCTGGGTTGAACCACGTGTTTGCAAAACACAGCAGGTGAAGGCACAAGGAGGGCTGGAGCTACAGATGTGCATGAAGAGGCCAGAGACTCTCCTGAGGCAGGAGACAGGGCAGCCTCTAGGCACAGCCTCTGGGAATGTGGAGCCTGAGCTGCCTTTTCTGAGATGAGATTTTCCAACACTCTCCCTCCCAACCTCAGGACAAGGAGTCAAAGAATACTTGGAAGATCCAGGCACTGGATGGGAGGAACTGGGTATCACGCTGCCCTGTGGGCCACTGGACACAGGGCCACAGGCCTGCCACCTTGGACAGGCTTCCTCAAGTGCAGGGGCTGGACGGCTGCATCTGTATCTATGCATTGCAGGCTGAGGTCTTGGACCACCAAGCAAGGTGTGGAGCTGGTCACTCATCCCAACGTCTCCAAGCATACAGAAGCCTAGGGCCAGGCTTCACCCAGGAAGGTGGATGGCTATGCCGTATTCTTATTTAATTACTGAGCTTTTACAATGCAATCATAAGGAGAAATCTTTGGATATAATTTTGACATAGGCTGATCTTCTAAATGGCTTTACTTTCATGAAGAACTCAGGACCAGTGGTGAAGACAGAACTGAGTCTAATTTTTCTCAGCTATTTGCTGCCAAGAAATAAAGAAAAGATGGCTAGACACAAGAGGATCTCAGATGCATGGACACAAGTGGAGAGGAGCACACACAAGGCAAACACGGTTTAAACATGTGCTTGCAATGAGCTGAGGAAGATAAAGAGAGCTTTGTGTTTTGCAACCTTGTAGACCACTTCATACATCTCAAGAAACTGCGTGGTGGAAAACCTGCAGCGTCTGCCTTTTGCCCAAGCCAAGGACAAAGGCTTTGGAAGTAGATTCTCCTTAAGAAAACATTCTCTTCATTTTTAAAAGTCAATTGGTGGAATATGTCTTGTTATTGATCTCCTTGTTGTCATGGAAACCGTCACACAACACCCACCCCTGAAGGAGAAAGTGGGAAAATCCCCACATCAAAATAACTAAGGGAAATGGATGGTTTTCTTTTTTTTTTTTTACCCCCAGCAAGGGCAAACTGGCCAACTGTACGACTTAAAAGTGAGATAAATGATTTCTCAACATTATGTAAAGTATTTTAAAAATGTGGAAATCCAGAAAAATCCTGCCTAGCATCCAAATTTCCCCTGGGCTCTGGCAGGAGGCCCTGTGTCTCAGGATGGATTACACAATTTATATCATGCTACTTTAAAACTGGGGCAAGAGGCTAAGCCAGGGTGATTCCAGAAGAACTCCTTCCAAGTAAAACATCCTGTGTGAAGACATTAATAAAAAGTATTTGCTTGTACATGGGTGCAGTGGGGTGAGCCCTGTGAGGTGAAATCACCAAAGAAGAAATAAAAGGCGAATCTAGCTGAGATGTTTCTTTAAACATGTCAATATTTTCAGAGAAATGTAACAAATATAGGAACTGTGTTTATAACAGAACACAGCTTACAGCATTCAGAAAGTTATTACAGCAAGTTTCAAGAACAACTCAGAATGCATAAGGCTTTCTAATCTCCTGAAAAGTGGTCAAGCCAGAAAAGTCATTTTACTGTAACTTCTTAAAATGTACGTTTTAAGAAAGGCATAGGATGGTTTATATGCACCTTGTTGATTTTCACTACTCAGTTGGAGGGGGGGAGCCTTCTCAAAAGGATTTTACTAAATGCCATTAGTAATAAAAAACAGTTATCATAAACAGAGCGCTTTTCTTAAGGTGGAATAATGGGATTCCAACTGAAGAGAGCTGTGATCCTTAAAAGTCTTCTCCACACAGCATGGCGCCATCTTGAAGTCAAGCAGAGATGATGGACGATGCTTGGTTAAGGTTAGGGGGGGTCTCTTCCATGCTCCCCAGGCACCCCTAGTCCATGCCATGGGGAGGGAGACAACTGCCTAGTGTGCTTCTCACATTCCACCAGCCAGACCTGCAGAGGCTGACTGTGGGACATATCCCGCCACACCTGCCTTGCCTTCCCCATGCCTAGGTGACCTCACCTGGGGCCTTGGCAAACGTTCTGACTTTGGTCCCTGAAATCATGGCACCTAGCCTGACACTGTGAAGCTCAATGGGGCACATAAGGCAAGAAAAATGTTTAGAGAGGGGGACAGTGAGGATGGGGCAGGGGAGCCACACTTTCTGGAAGCAGAGGTCTCCTTCCTGTGTTGTTCTTTCCTCTAGGTCGGCAGCGGGTCATCGTCACCTTTACTGCATTTGCACTTGCAGCAGAGCACGAAGGGGGTGGCCAGGAGGAGAAACGGGGATGCCACCAGGAGCAGGAGCCCAAATCCAGCAAAGATGCCCACGACCTGCAAGAAAGAAGACAAAGGCAAGGAGTAAGGAAGGATGGCTTGCCAGGCCCCGCAGCTAAAATATAAGCCACATGACCACCCACCTCCCATCCACCCCGGCATCCATCCAACTAGGACCTTAACATCTAACCATCCCCCAGAATTTATTTATCCATTCGCAGAAGTACACATTCATGCATCTATCCACTTACAGGTGCATCTATCCTTGAATCCACTCATCTACTCATCCATCCATCTACCCATTCACCCAGCCACCTACTCACATACCCATCCATCCATCCATCCACCCATCCACTCATCTACCCACCCATCCATCCATCCATCCATCCACTCATCCATCCATCCACTCATCCACCCATCCAACCATCCATCCACTCACTCATCCATCCACTCATCCATCCATCCATCCATCCACTCATCCACTCACCCACCCACTTACCCACTTATCCATCTAATCATCCATCCCCCATATTTCCTTTGCTGCATTTTCCCCCTCTCTTCATTTCCTGCATCCTCCCTTCCTTTCTTTTCCCCCATTCCATCCACCCATGTAACCAGTGGACCCATGAGCCACTCCCACCCAACAGCCACCTGAGCCAGACAATGTAGTAGGTGTAGCAAAGAAAAAGGTGCCTGAAATCCTGGTCTCAGGGGAGACCCCATCTGGCAGAGGAAGACCAGGATTTAATCAGAGAACAGAGGTACATCTTACTGACACTGCTCTAGGTGTTCCTGGTGTAATGGGCTTCCAATTGAGAGTCGTGACATGTTCTAGAGGAAAGAATGGTTCCCAGTGGAAATGGACGAGGTTAAAGAGATGAGATTGTTAATATATAACAAATAACCCCTAGAAATATATCAACGCTGAAAAGAATGGGCTTCAAATGCAGACATGTTCAAAGGCACACGCGGCCTTGCCCCTCCACTACATGCCTCCTGGGTGGAAGAGCCCGCTAAGACTGGAACCTGGGACTAGACCGCCACCTTGTGTTTAGAGTGATATATACACGTGGACACACCCGGGCAACTCCACTTCTCCCAGGGCCACTTTCTGAAATGAAAACTAAATAAAGGAGGCTAATGACCTCTCAGGGTTATTATAAGCTCCAAAAAGGCCACTACGTGGTAAAAACCCCAAGATTTGTGAAAGGAAGGTCACCTTGACTTCAGTTTCCCCTGAAAACTAATACACGTGTGTATGTGCACAAGTATACACAAAGCTGGGACACTTATGAAGACTGTGCCCAATAAATGGTGCCACACTGCATTGGTAAGTTCTATGGTGCTGACGCTAAGAAGCCACCGCCGCTGCCCAGCTGGAAATGTTCATTTATGGAATCACACAGAGAATGTGACTGTGCTCTGCAGGAATTCCACACACACTGACGTCTCCAAATCCGAAAAGAACCCACAGAGAATCTCCATTCCCTTGCCCAGAATGATGGTCCCAAGAAAGCCAACAGCCTCCACGGTTCAGTCCACACCCAAGCCCTCAGCCCCAGGCTCCCGTCTTGCCCCTGAGATGCCGTCTTCATCTCTGGTCTTGTCTTTCTTGTATCTTACTTGGAGCGCTATCTGGTGGAGGTGGCTGAGCTACGACCCGATGGTGATAGGAGAGCCAGTTATTGCCAGAAGAAGCAGCTAACAGGAAATGAAACAGACATAGGCAAGTACGGCAAAGCCAAGCCAATCATGAGCATGCTATCCAGGTGCTGGATGGTGTACAGCAGGAACCGGAGGGCTGGGCAGCAGTTCAGGCACCTGGGACCTGGGAGTCACCGCCCAACCCACATGGTGACACTTGTCTTAGCAAACCTTTGCCCTGATTCCTTAAGCTGTACTCTGGGCAAACACAGAACGCATCCCTTGTGAGCCACCCAGGTCTGCAGCCTGCTTGCAGAACCCTGCTTGTGAGGAATGTCCACACGGTGGTCCTGGGATGAGCCAGTCGCAAAGAAAACTACTCACGTTCTGAATGAATGGGAGAAGTCGCCTCCAACACTCACTCAAGGGCTTGGGAAAGTCAAAGCCACAGTGAAAGAATGGAACACCTCGGCTTCACTGAAATTTGCACATCACAGCATGTGCAGCGTAGGATGCAGAGAGGACACAGAGGAACAGGCCGTGACAAGGACGAAGCGCAGGGACAGCAGGGCAGCAGGGGCCAAGAGGAGACGCAGGACAGTAGGTGAGTGTTAGTTTGGACAGAGGAAAGGGGAAAGGGGAAGATAAGACAGGCAAGCCCCAGGGCATTCTGGGGGCTCGGGCAGGGCCCTACACAGGACCTCTGTCACAGGCTGCTCTCCCTCCAGCTTAGCACCGGTGAACAGGACTTGGCCACAGGGACAGCACGCCGCAGGCTTTCCAAGGCATCACTACTGCCCAGAGCCTAGCCTGGGGGCACATGGTGTGGGTGTCACGAATGTCTCCTCAGAGAGGCTGACTCCACTCCCCCAGCGCACCTCAGGCCAGCAAGCGTGTTAGCTGCCTGACACCCCGCAAGGCTGTCTGGATGCTTTACCTCTAACAGCGTCACCAAGATAGAATCCCCAGGTCAGTCCCTTAGTCCCTCACAGGTGCACACCCACACGGTCCCCGTTTTCTCCTTCTCCTTTCCTGGCATCAGCCTGCTGCTCTGGGGAGCCTGGCACTCAGCAGCGCCCACAGCCCACAGCCAGGAAGCAGGGCTGAGGCCACAAGAAGAACATTAGGTCTGAAGGGACCACGGCCCCGGAGGGAGAGCCCGCAGGGACACACCTCCAGCTCCAGCTCCGTCTCCTTGTTCAACAGGTCTTCCATCGGGGTGGCTTCTAAAGATGACTCGCACCAGGCACACACCACGCACACCCATGTACACACACACACACACACACACACACATGCACGCATGCACACACATCCTCTACTAAGGATGTAGAAGTTCTTACCTGTGTCCGGTGCCAGATCACCGAAGCCCGAGAGTGGCCCAGCTTGTTTCGGCAGGGTCCTTTGTCGTAATGGATCAGGAGGAAGTCGTCCTGTGAAGCCAGAAAGGGACAACAGTGAGCATCCTCTGCTCGGCTTCCTGGTGACGGGAGCCTGAGCTGTACACTTCCTTCCCCAGCACACACTGCACAGCTGGCTGCTGTCACTCAGGACAGCTGTCACCTCTGGGGAGCAGCCAGGGAGCCTGGCCAGCCCAGTGCACCTGAGTCTGGGGTCGGACTTCAGGCTCTGGCCCAAAGCAGGACCCTGGCTCCTTAACTCTGCTCTGAGCTTGCATGGCCTTTCAGCACATCTCTGCTGCCTACTGAAGAACAAGGCCCAGGCCTCCTCCAGAGCTCCTTCCAGGCATGGCTGTGTCCCATAACCTAGACCCACCCCCAACAGGGTCACCCCTGAGACCGTACCATGGCTGTCACCGCATTCCCTGCCAGCACTAGCTTCTCCTCTGCAGTGTTTCCTCTAACATGAAGACCAATATGAGCTTTCTGTTCTTAACCAGCCTAGGGACCGTCTCATCCCTGTAGCTGCACTGATGTCCACACCAGGCCGCAGCCTGCTCACTGTTACCTGGCCAGGAACCCCTCCAGGGGCTCAGTCTCTTTGGGTCTCCAGGACAATCTTCCCAGATGTCTCTCTAAGGACATTCCCCAGTGCAGACTGGCAGCCTGAGCTCCTCAGCACCAGCCTGGCTTTTAGGACGCAGCGGTAGGGCCCTCACTGGCCACTGGAAATGCCAGCAGCTGCCACCTGCCCCCATTTTCTGTACCCTCTCCAGCCATACTATCGTCTTTGACGAAGACATTTCTGGCCACTTCAGTCCACCCTGACAGAAACTCCAAACTGCTCTTTCCTCTGTCTCAACCTTAAGGTCCCTGTCATAGAGAGGCCACTCCATGTGCCTTTCGCAGGTGACACTTCCCGATGCCACACCCCACAGGCTCTCGCACCACGACTCCACAAATGGCTCAAGTGACCATTTTCTCAAACAAGCAGAGCCACGCGGCACCACCTGGCTCAGAAAGCCTGCACAGCTCGTGTGTGGGGCGGCATTTTGGGCACCACAGCCTGGCTCCCCAAGACTCTGTCACAGCCCTGGAGGGCGCGGCCAGCTCTGGAGAAACCCACATGGCACATGCACCTGCACCAGTTAGGCCTCTTTCCTTTAGTTATTTCTCATTTTTTAATTGGTAGATTGTTTATTTTTATTAGATTTGTGGTACACCACATTCCAATTCCATGTGTGAAGCTGGTGGGTACCCGGGGCACATCTGCGTGTTTTTCATGTCTCCTTCCTGTCGCCTCCCGTCCTCTTCCTTCAACCCTCGAGTCCTTTTCCCATCTGCAAAAGACCTACCTCCCTGCCTCTTGGTATTTGCCTTCTTATGTCACGCATTCATTTCCCCACACCCAGGGTTTCTCAGAGCAGAGAAACCCGATGAGAGTCAAGCCCATGGCCTGACCTGCGTCGCTGAACGCTGTGGTCTTCCGGCACATCCATCTCTCTGTGCACCACTCCTATTTACTTTTGGAGACAGTGACCTCGGCACTCTTCCTCTGCCTGTGGCACAGCCACTCCCCTTTGCTCCAAGCCCAGATGCAGGGATAGAAAGGCAAAGCTGGCTCCTGGGGCCTGGGGTCCAGGTCCCTCTGCCCAGGGAAGGGCAGAGGGAGGATAAGAGGAGCCTTTCAGCTGCCTGGAGTTGTCTGAGATCCTTGGACGTCCCTCGAGACAAATGGATCCCTGCATGTCCTCTCAGCAGGCTTAACAGATGGCACCCATGGGTTTGGTTATCATAAAGCAAGTGGACCTTAGCAGCCACCACCAAGGTCACAGACACCTTGTGTCCTTCCCATGTGGTCCAGCCCTGTGGCAGCTCCTGGCCTCAGGGCCTACTCCTGGTGAAGCAACTCTCGCTTGGCCTCAGGTCCTCAGTGACCCCGTGACCCTGACCCAGCACAGCTGCCAGTGGGTGTCACACCCACCCCAAGTAGCTGCTTCCTGTTCCCAAGATCCTGGGAGGCAGCACGCCACGGCGTTCCAGTCGGGGAGGGCAGGCGCTTCCACTTCGAGGTCTATAGATCAACCTTTGCTTGTGTAGCCCCAGCAGGCCTTGAACTTGCAATGATTCTCCTGCCTCAGTCTCCCAAGCGCTGGGATAGGTATGCGCCACCACACCCAGCAAGATCTGTGGATCTGCACCTCTGCCTTCACCCCCCCCCAACCCCGGGGCTCAGTGTGGCCTTCCAGCCAGGTCTGGGCTGGGCGCATACCTCCCAGCCCTCAAAGAGGCTCAGGCAGGAGGGACACAAGTTCAAGCCCAGCCAAGGCAACCTTAAGCCTCAGGAAGGGGTCGTGGAGATAACTCAGGGGCATAAGTGCCTGCCTGGAAAGTGTCAGGTCCTCAGTTTGACCTCCGGTTCCAGAAAAAAAAAATAAACAAGACTTAGGAAGACTCCATCTCAAAAAAGAGCTGATACAGAGCTCAGTGGAAAGGCCCTAGGCCCAATCTTTAGGAATGCACACAGGCACACATATATACACAAATATAATAGGTGTGTTTTCTTACCCCTTGACTAAAGTATTTTCTCAGCAATCACTTGTGGATAGCCCTGACATCACATTTATTGATGACCTCCTTGGGACAAAGGATACCAGGCTCTACTAGGATTCTAGGATTCTTATGGTAAGAACCATTTTCTTTACTAATGTTCATGGAAGTCTCATTAAAATCCAGTGAGACACACTGTCACAAGCTATAGAAAGCAACAACCACCTTCTTGTGCAAAAATAATTCCTCTTTTGTGGGGGGGGGGTGATCAGAACCAAGCTCAGGACCCTGTGCTTGCCAAGCAGGTGCTGTGTCCCTGAGCTATCTCCCTGGCTCTAACCCTGAGCAGCCCAGCTTTCTGAGGTCTGATGCCTCTGGTCAAACTCTGGCTGTGAGCTCCCTGCCCTATCATGGAAGGGCAGAGACTGGACACTGGGTCTCTTGCTCACCAATCAAGGGCTTTAAATAAATACTGGTAAACTCCTCAATTTCCCTCTGGAAAACAGTAATAAGAATCCCAACAGCTGAGGGTGGTGGTGTACACCTGTAGTCCCAGCCCTACTTGGAGACTGAGGTAGGAGGACCACAAGTTCTAGCAGAGCCTGAACAATTTTGTGACTTAAAGAGATGCTGTGTAAAAGCAAAAAATAAGAGGGCTACAGATGTAGCTCAGTACAAAAAGCATGGGTTCAGTCCCCACAATACCCACGTCCCAAAACAGAAAAAGTAAACACCGATCCCAGCTCGAGGAAATGCAGCAGCAAGACCCGAACAACTGTGTATGCAGCAGATGCTGACCTCAGGGAGCCCTCACCGTCTTGTCTTTCCATTGTTTAACAAGGAAAGAGTATCTGCTGTGATCAGCAGGCACTGGGGCAGCATGGATGGCCAGAAGCAGGCTGCATGCAAGGCAAGAGGGAGAGAGGGCGAGGAAAGGAAGGGGGAGTGGGTAGGGGAAGGGAAAGGAGAAGGGGAGGA
>PVJA010033937.1:0-22941 GCA_004027025.1 Myocastor coypus | reverse complement strand
TTTTTTTTTTTTTTTTTTTTTTTTCTTGTTTCAGAACCTTTGCTTGTTTATTCACTCATTTTTATGGCCGGCTCAGCCCACCGTGAGGGCAGGGCAGGCGCAGTATGTGGTGCCGGAGATCGAACCGCGGTCCCTGAAGCTGCCCAAGCTTTCCTAGGCAGGCGCTTTAGACCACTGTGCCATCCCACCAGGCCCCTATTCTGGTCTTTTAGATGTGTGCTGTTTCTAATGTAATTTCAGTTACTGCTATACTCTCTCTCAAGTAAATGGCTGGTTAACAAGAAAACAAAAATGGGTATTAAATGAGAGTAAGAGACTAGGCAGAATCCCATAGACTTGACAGGCTACAATTTTGTACATCCTTGGATTTCTAAATGTCTGTGTAAAAATGTGTAACTGCTTTTATCACATTCTATAGAGATTTATTAGAATATCAGTGATTGATGGAAAATACCAATTCCAAGTTAAGTCTAAGACGTTGAATATTCAGAAAGACAGTGATGTTAAGCTGAAGTGCCTATGTCATAGAGTAATAGTATCACTAAGCTTCTCTTCTGGAGGATTAAGAATGTAAGTTTACAGAACAAAAATTAGAGAAAAAGAAGGGCTACAAAGATAGCCAATGTTTTGGCCCCAGCCCTTCAAGGTCAGTGAGGACTCAGGACATAAGAGAACCTGTGCTGTAACATCCTATACTCAGTAGTTTCCTAAATTTTCTGTTCAAAGAGATTATGGGACCACAGAGGAAAGGTATAAATGAAGTATAGTGTGCCTAAGGAGAGTCACCTAGAGTGAAAACATTCTCTCAGGATTTCACAGAGAGCAAACTGGTCAAGCAATGGCCATGACTCATCCCGATGGCTGACACTGACAACAGTTCTACAAAGCACTGTACACAGTTTCAAAGTTAATCCTGAGGGGATTTGACCTTGAAAGATACAAAAGTTAAATGTTTTGTCATATAGGTCTTGCTTTAACTTGCCCTTAACCATCCAGCAGAAAAGTCTAACTATGAGGCATAAAATGCAAAGTTAGGTTAGTATGATGAGCTATAAAAGGCTTAAATCAACAGCCTCCAACATTGCCAGTTTCACTGGTAACCCACTGCAATTATGGGACATTGGACTATGTGTACAACTACTTCTCTTAGGGCAAAGGGAAGAATTTTTTTTCTTTCTTTGCCAATATCGATTAGAAAATTTCTCACATCTACACCCTATGCTCTGTATAATTACTATGAGGACAACAATATGCATTGTGTTGATTATTGCAAATGTACTACTAATGAGTTTTGAAACTGTCATATTGTTATTTCTTATTAAAAGTAATAAAAATTAAAAATAAATAAATAAAGAGCCTGCTTAGGCAAGCTTAGGCAACCGAAGAGACCACAGTTCAATCCCTGACACCACATGTTGCGCCAACCCCACCCCCAGGGCAGGCTGAGCTGGCCATAATAAAAAATAAAAAAAATAATAATAGGAAATTAACAATGATTGCTATGTTGCATATTGTTATCTTTGAAGTAGTTGCTCAGATTACCAGATATAGGCATGCAAATTTCACTTTAGAAATTAGACATTAACTGTTCCTTTCAATAAATCAACAGAAATTAGTATAATTATTTTATTTATATATATTTCAGTTTGTCATAGCTGAATCTTGGAAACAACCCAAATGGTCATTAACTGGAAAATGGATAAAAATGATATGATATTTTTATAGGATGGAGTACTACTCAGCTATAAATAAATATAAGCTTGAGGCTTTTACAGGTAAATGGATGCAACGAGACCATACTGATAAGTAAAATAAACAAGGCCTGCACGTGTAAACATTGTATTGTCTCCCTAATATAATTTTTATTTTATTTAATTTTTCAAATTTTTGGTGCTGGGGATTGAGCTCAGGACTTGTGCTTGTCAGGAAAGTGCTTATGACACTGAGCTATCTTCCCAGCTCCTTATCTCCCTAGTGTAAGAAACCAAAAGAGTAAGTAAAATCCAAAAGATACAATAGATATTGTGAAAGGGAAAAAAAACTGCTCAACTGGGATGAGGAAAAACTGAAAGTATTGTACATTAGGGTGAGCTGGGTTCCTTAGCATGTTAAAAACAGATCGGGACTCACTGAGGGAGTTATTTTGTGTTTGGCTTCTTTGGACTCCATGGCCTCAGCTTCCCTCCCAGGGTTCTGCGCCCTAATAACTGATGCCTCTTTATTGCTGAATAGTGTCTAGTTCTATAGTACAGTCACAATTTGCCACTTCCTCTGTTGATGGACATTGAGTTGTTTCCACTTCGGGTTGCTATCAATGAGGCTATTATGGATGTTACAGAAAAGCAGAATCTATTTTAAAAGATTGGTATGTTTTGTTGGATGAACACTGAAAGCTTTTTAAGGGAGCAGGGAATACTGGGGATGGAACGCAGGTCCTCACACGTACTAAGCACTCTTACTGAGCTAGACTTCCAGCCCTTAGCTTCAGGTTCTCACTAAGTTGCCCAGGCTAGCCTTAAACTTGCCATCCTTTTCACTCAAGCCTCCAAGTAGCTGGGATCACAGGCACGTGCCACCAAGCCACACTCCGCTTGCAGTGCTCTGGTGAGACCAGAATACAGGAGGTGACTGCACATCAGCCAGTGCAGTCCCCCTGTGACCGCAGGAGGGATGAAAGCCTGTCTGCTGGTCCTGGGGTCTGGCCAGGGCTGCTGCCACCCGCTCCCCACTGAAGTAGTCCAGAGGGACCTGGGGGGCCCATGTGTCCCACAGAGCTGAGAAGCAGGAAGATCCTGCACCCTGTGCTCTGAGACAAATGCTAAAAGATCCCCGAGCTGGCTGTGTCTCTGGGAAGGTTCAGCCTGCAGCTGGGTAGGAGGGTGCCTGTGAGGAAAAGACAAGTGACCCTGCCATTAAGGAAGAAACCCAGGCTCCACAGCCCATGCTGGACACAGAAGTGGCACATTTACTTCGAGACACTGCCTGCTTTAGTTGGGATCTGTGTGAGGACTCTGCAGCAGCTCCGGCCTGTGGAACATGAGTCCCGGTTTTTGAGTCACATGACCTCGCAGTGCCTGGTGCCAGGGGCATCTGTTCCCACCCTTGCTGGTGAGCTGCTCGCCCCCTCCCTTGTCTGAGTGCTAGCCAAGCCACACCCACGCCAGGACCCTGCTGCGGTCCCAGCTGCCCTATCTTGGCCGCTTGTCACCAGCAGCTGCTTCTAAGCCCCATCTTCATGTCCCACATTCCACCCCACCAGGGGGGGAAGGGTCTCAGTAAGATGCTGCTCATGCTGCTGCTGCTGAGCAGAGAATGTACCACAAGGCCAGAGGCCAGAATATCACCGCGGTTCTCCTGGGCAGTAACCAAGGTAATTTCAAGTGACTTTTGTTTTCTTTTTTATGTTTAACTATCTTTTCTTCTCCTTCTTCTGCTTCTGCTTCTGCTTCTGCTTCTGCTTCTGCTTCTGCTTCGTCTTCTTCTTCTTCTTCTTCTTCTTCTTCTTCTTCTTCTTCTTCTTCTTCTTCTTCTTCTTCTTCTTCTTCTTCTTCTTCTTCTTCTTCTTCTTCTTCTTCTTCTTCTTCTTCTTCGATTTTTATGTATTTGATACAGGGTCTCACAACACAGATCAGACTCATAGTGATCCTTCTGTTTTAGCCTCCCCAGCCCTGGGATTACAGGCATGCACCACCATGCCCCGTCTTGGTGGCCTGCTCAGTATGCCCGGGGTGGAGCTGACACTGCATATGGTACTAAGGATCAAACCCAGGTCTCTGTGCTTGCTAGGCAGGCATTTAGACCCCTGAGCTATCTCCCTGGCCCCTGTTTAACTGCTCTCTAAAGTTTATGTAATGAAAAGACTACATTTCAGATAAGGGAAATCAGTAATAGTTATTATTCTTTACAATGCCGCTGCTGGCTTCCACAGCCCAACTCTGCACCCTGATGGGCAGCCCCAGCAGCTGAGCTCAGGGAACTCCTCCCAGGTCACCAGGGCCTCTGCCCTGAGGGCCCTAGTGGCTGGTGTCCATCCCAGATGTGCCCACCACTCTTGTCCCACTCTAGGGCCCCAGGAGCCCTCTCTCTTTCCTGTTTTCAGTGGAAACTCATCTCTCTCCTAGTCCCTATGGGCCTAGAAGTGCTATCCATGTGACTGCTGTGTCCCTTGTGGACCCCCTATACCCTTCTCCTGGAAATAGCTCTTTGTGTGCCCCCTGTATTCTCTTCTGGGTGATGGGTCATGGCTGCTATGATCAAGGGCAGGGTCAGTGTCACTAATGTTGCTAGCACATATAGTATACAGAAGGCACTCCATAATTTCACACAACTCTGGAGCATCCCCTGGGCCCTCTGCTTCCCTATTCTGCAGGACAATGGTGAGCACTCAGCTCATGGTGGCCTTATATTCAGCGGCCTCACCCAGTTCTCTGTCCCCATGGTGTCCTGTCTGTCTCTGACTTTGAGCTCTCCTTGTGAAGCACAAGCAACAGTGCAGCATTCCTGAGACAGTGCCACCCCCTCCTGCCACCCTCCCAGCCATTGCTGCAGGCATTAGCACCTACATCGGTAGACAAGGCTGAGTGACTCACAATGCCTACTGTCTCCCTGTGCCCCCAGCTCCAGCCATCCTCTCCCATTTGCTGCCTGTGCCTTTCCTCCCTGTGGCTCCTCCATTTCCAGTCCCTCCCCCCTGGAAACCGTGTACTCTGTGCCACCCTGAGCTGGCCACTTCATCCACATCAAGTGTCCTTCTGGGGCCTCTAGGACAGGCTAGGCTGGGCAATACTGGGCATGGAACCATGCACATCAAGTGTGTGTGTGTGTGTGTGTGTGTGTGTGTGTGTGTGTCTTTTCCTTTATGCCTTGTGAGCTGCACTCTGCCTCCTTCAAACAAGGCACAGTGGCATGTGGGTCTCTGTCCCTAGACTGACTGGTGTTGGCAAATCTGAGGGCACATTTGCCCAGCCCTGCAGGCTTCAGGGGTTCGGAGCTGCCAGTCCCCAGTCCCTGCCACCAAGGTCCTGCTGCACCTTCCTGCACTCACCTCTTCTTGTCCTTCCCTAGGTCCTCCACTGCCTCCTGGACCCCTGCCTGGCGCAGCTCTATTATCCCAGCACACCCTGGCTTTGTCTGGCCTGTGGGCCAGAATGGCTGTCCTGAGTCTGTCCTCCCCATCCCCTATAAATAGCCCATTTTATCTCCTTGGTGAAGAGAAGCAGTGGGCTGCGGCCCGGTCCCATGATCAGGACTGTCGCCAAGTGGCTGTGTGACCTTGGGCAAGGCAGGCCCTTAGGGCTTGTCTCGTTGCTGTGGATCCTGCCTGGTCCCCTGCCTGGTTATCTTTAGGCCTGACAGGACCTCCTCTCCCTGGCTGCCCCAGGACCCTCAGTGAGTGTGGACATCTGGGGGGAGTTCAGGGCTACAGAGTCCTCACGAATGACTCACTTTGGGGAGATCAGTGACACCATGTCACACGGGCCCGCCTGGGGCTTGAGCCTCTGAGGAGCCCTTGCATTCGCAGGATGCACATGGGTGATCTTGTGCTGACGTCAGGACGGACAAGCAGCCTGGAGAAGAGTGGCCCTGTCTGCAGCCTTGTGACCCATGGGGCAGGGGTGTCCAAAAGCCAGAGCTGGACCTTGTGGCTGGCTATGTGATGTTTTACTGGGTATCAGGAAGGTCCCTAAAGCCGGAAGCAGCTAAGTAGAGAGGTCCTCTGGGCTCCCATCCCTGATCAGGCCGTTCCCTGAGCCCACCAGAGCCTGGAACTGACCTCCAACACTGTGATTCGGGCTTCAAGTCCCCTGGGTCCCTGGCTGCCCTCAGGACCCAGATCTGGTCTCAGCCTTGGGTCCCGCTGGGTCTTTGTCAGAAGATCAGATCAGGAATGGTCTTCCTTGGACCTGAGGGATGGTAGCATTCAGTGACTGGGCAGGGCCACTAGACAGATGAGAGAAAGGGATCAAGCCAGGTTAGGAAGGGAGGCTGGCAGATGTGGCGCTGACATGAGGCAGAAGAGCCAACCCCAAGGCCAGGCAGAAAGAGGCAACAGGGTGAGACGCTTGGGTACAGAGCCTTGATACCCCTGCCAGGACCTCTGGGGGCTCCCTGGGATGGGCACAGGGCTCCTTCCTGCAAGCAGGATGAGGGTGACCATGAGCAATCCATGCTGCTCCTATGTGACTCCCTCCCAGAACAGGGTGGAGGGCAGGGCTGTGGGTGGCAGGGTGGGGACAGCGGGAGCCAGGCAAGGGGCTGTGAAGGCCACAGGTCAGGGTCTTCCCGAGGTGGGGCTCTGGCCACTGCAGGTCGGCACAGGCCCCTGGCTTGCACACACAGCAGCACTGCTAGGCGGGTACATGTGGCTTGCGGCAGCCTCAGCACCACTTAGCCCCATGGCGCCCAGGGCTCAGCCGCTTCCCGATCCACGCTTACCAGCTCTCGCCTTGGAAGCTGCCAACTCTCTTCCACCCTGTGGATTCCCACCTGCACCCCACTGCGGTCAGCATCAGTAAGATCACTTCCAAACTGGACATTAATGAACCCCCAACTCTCCCTCAAAGCCATAGTGAAGACACAGGACAAATTGGTGGTTTTTTTTTTTTTTTCTTTGCAGATTTTTTTTTAGTAGACGTAGTCTTTTTTGTTGTTCTTTCTCATTTTACAGCAAACATTGCAAATATAGAAATTTTTTTTCTGTACAACAGAACAACTACAGTGTACAACAGGGACTGGGCAGGGGGAACACACAGTGCTTCCCATCGGGGGCCCCCCAGCCTCCCCGACCCGTCCACAGGCATTGCTCCTCTCCAGTTCCCAGGCTTCAGGAATCTCCTGGAGGCCACTCAGCCACCACATCCGCTCTGTTCTCTGCAGTGGCCTCCAGAGGTGGCAACAAAGAGACAGACCAAACAGAGAAGCCACAGAAAATCACAGACTGAGAGATTGTATGAGGAGCCCCAGAAGCTGCGTTGGCCAGGCCTCACAGCAGGTATTCTATGTCACTTTTTTTAAGAATTTAATTTTTATTATTTTTTTAAAAAAGGAAGAAAATAAAGAGAAAGAGAGGAAGAAGGCAGAGACGAATCAAGAGGAAAGATAATGAAAAAAAATCCCCACCCCACCCCCACCCCTAAGACACAGTTTTCCGAAGTCCCTGGCATAAGTGTGTATGTGTTTGTGAGTGTGTATGAGTGTGTGTGTGTGTGTGTATGGGGGAGTATAAGTGTGGGTTACATGGGTGTTGGGACACCTACCCACGCCGTGTCCCCTCCCGCTGTCCCCGCACACAGCTCCCACCCTGTTATGCACACGCTGTGTTTCGCCGTGAGTCTCTGAGTTTCCAATAGCTGCGGTGGATCTTGTATCCTTTTTGGTCCAGTGGCATCACGAGTTTCGGGAAGGGCAGGGCCACCACCTCCGTGACGGCTCAGGACTTGTGCTGGGCGGACACGCCCTTCCAGTAGTCCAGGATGTCGTGCAGATCCTCATCCTTGGCGAACTGGACCTTCTTGCGCAGGGCATGGCCGGCCGCCATGAACTCCTCGTCGTCCTTGGGGCGGCGCCGGCTCAGTCTGAGGCGCTCCCAGATGCTCTGCGACGCCCTGCAGGGATATTCAGGGCTGGATGCGTAGCTCAGGTTGTGGTACTGAGGCGACAGCTGGGAGTAGGCGAGGTCGCGGGGACGCGGTCGGGTCAGTGGCTCCAGGATGGATGCTTTGCGGCTGCCCAGGCCCTCGTGGGCTGGTGGTGGCAGGGGTGGCACGGGTGGCTCAGCGGCAGGGTGAGAGCCAGGGTAGGAATGCCGGTGCTCGCCATACTGGCGGCTCTTCTCGGCCTCGGCCCGCAGCACGGCGGCTGCGGGTGTCACAGTGAGGATGGCCTCTGCTGCTGGTGAGCTCTTCTCTATGTACTTGGCTTCGGCAGCCGTGGCTTTGTGCATGCCCGGGGGCTCAGCGTGAAAGGCCCGAGGGCTGCGTGTGGAGCCACTAGACGAGGTGCTGGCCCGCGGCGGCCCAGGAGCAGCCTCCATGCTGTGGTGCCGCTGCAGGCCATGGCCAAACGCGTCCTTGTACACGGGCGACAGGAAGCCGTGCTTGGTGGTCAGTGGCTCGGACAGCAGCACCAGCTGGGGCTCTGCTGTAGACACAGGCCCAGACTTGGCACCCTGGAAGGAGGTGGACTCAGACTTGAGTGCGTCAATGCAATTGTTGATGATCTGGTTGACCTTGTCCACCTCCTTAGCAATGGTGGAGATCTCGGCCACCGAGCTCTGGCTCTCGGGGCCTGGCCGGCCCATCTCACAGTCCCTGCGTTCTGGCTCCCCAGTGCGCACCTCCATGTAGTTTCCCTTGCTGGCCTTGGGCGTCTCTCCACTCTCCACTAGCTTGTACTGTTCCACCTCACTGGTGGTGGCTGGCAGGTATGGGATGCGGGTCACAGCCTCAGGGCCCAGCAGTGGGCCCTGGGACAGGGGAGCCAGGCCAGGCGCCTCCATCTCGGGTCCGTACTTGAGCTCAATAATGGTCTTCTTGAGGCTGCCGGCCGCAGCTGCCGAGGCTGCCTTCTTGTGCTTCTCCTCCTGGCGCCTCCGCCTGCGCAGGCAGTAGTAGACAGCGCCCAGCACCAGCACCATGCCAAAGAGGCAGCCCAGGATGGTCATGATGTAGTGGGTGGCCGTGGAAGGGCTGGGCACTGGCCCAGGTGGGCTGGGGGGCTTGGGCAGGCAGATGGTGAGGCAGGTGTGGTTGTGGTGAGTGCCCGAGCTGGTGGATACCACACAGTAGGTGTAGTTGGTCAGCGTGTACAGGTTGGTCAGGCGGATCTCCTCCTGGGCCTGGGTCAGCCTGGACACGGTGGAGGATTTGCTGTTGTTGTAATGTTCCAGTGTGTACATGCGGTTGAAAGGGCTGGGCAACTGCACGGTAATGGTGGCTGAGTTCTGGGTCAGCTGCTTGACCTTGATGAGGGGACGAGCTTCGGCCTGGGTGGCCAGTGTGGGCAGAGCCACCAGTGGCGTGGTGCCGTCGCCAGAGAAGCACTCATCATCACCACAGAGCACATCACCTCGGCTCCCCAAGCTTGGCTCCGGCGGTGGTGGCGGTGGTGGTGAGTGGCCTGGCTGGGAGCGGCCAGGTAGCAGACGGGGCCCGGCCACCTCTGCTGCATAGGAGTCCTCTGTACAGACAGACTGCAGTTTGCTGAGGATGCTGCGGTGGCCATGGCGGCCCTGGCCCAGGAGGAAGTAGCCAGAGTAGATGGGCGGCGACTCACACTGCATGCGGTCGTAGGTCTGAGTGGTGTTGGTGAAGGCAGCCAGCCAGCGCAGAAAGCCCAGCAGCTCACAGGAGCAGTAGAAGGGGTTGCTGTACAGCTCACACACGGAGAGCTTGGTCAGGCCCGAGAAGGTGCCGCTGCTCAGCTGCTGGATGCGGTTCATGGACAGGTCAATGTTGACGATACTAGGACATTCCCAGAAGGCGCTGGCCATGACCACCTCGATGAGGTTGGCCTGAAGGTAGAGGTACTCCAGCTTGCCCAGGCCACGCAGCATGCCCTCTGTGAGGTTGCGCAGCCGGTTGTAGCCCAGCTGTAATACCTGCAGGTTGAACTGGCCTGAGAAGGCACCATCCTCAATGTAGCCAATCTCGTTCTTGGTGAGGTTGAGGTACGTAAGATTGCCGAAGCGGCTCAGCGAGGCATACTGCACGCTGCGAATACGGTTCTCGTTCAGCCGTAGGTCCACGATTGTGCTGTTGATCTGCTGCGGAATGGCCTCGTAGGGTGGCTGGTTCTGGCTGCAGATGGCCAGCCACACAAAGCCCTTATCTCCTTCAATCAGCCAGCAGTCGCCACGGGCCAGTCCGCCCACATGCAGCAGGGCAGCCGCCGCCACACACACCCACAGCATGCCCTTCCCATGCCCAGCCATCGGGACTGCCCTGGTGGGACACCCCGCTCAGCCTGCTGGGGGGCTGGGGGGGGCGGCTGGGCAGCTGCCCCCAGAGGGACAGAGGGTGGGGTGGGATGACACCTGCACACTCAGAGGTGTGCTGTCCCAGTCTGCATGGCTGAAGGGTACGAGTGCTGGGAGGGAGGTGCTCCCCTCACGGCCCGCCACCCCTTGTCTCCCACCCTGGTCCTGCGGCAGTCACGGCCTCCTTCTCCATGGGTCCACAGGTCCTGTGGCAGCTCTGCTGCTGCTGCTACTCCAAAGTCGTTCCTGCTGCAAGACAAAAGAGAAAACTGTGGTCACAGCGGGGCCACCTCCAGTGCTCACTGGTTGAAAGCCACCGGGTTCCAGCCAGCTGTGATCCACAGCACAGAGGTGGCTGAGGAGAGGCCAGGATGGTCCCCCAAGGCCTCCTTCATTCCCTGGCCTCGGTTTCCTCATCTGCAAAGTGGGTGTGATGCCACACAGGTGGCTGGGCTCAAAGGCACGGTGACCATGTGGAATCAAGTCTTGCACAGCCTGTTTACATTCTGCATGACCCTGGGCAGGTGAGGAAACAGAGGCCCAGAGAGGAGACAAAATTCAGCTGATTAGGATGGTTAGCCTCTGGCCTGGCCATGTGTCTGAGTGATTGTGATAGTTAGAGCACCCTCTGGTTATAAGGGAGGCATTTCTACCCCCAGAAGGGCTTAGCCTCAGCACCCTTGGTAGCCTGCAGGGGGCGCCTGAGCCCTGGCTGGATCCTCAGCCAGGCAAGGGGGGCATCAACTGACTCAGGACTAGGCTTGGCCTAAGAGTTTGCCTACCGTGCGATCCCCAAGTCATCCCCATTCTGGGCCCCGGTTTCCCAAGTGAACCAGCCAGGCAGTCTCCGAGGCCTGCCTGGTGCCAAGGATGTGGATCTATCCTCATCCAACCTGGTAGAACCCAACAGCAAAGCTAAGGGACAGTGGCTTTGCCATGGGGTCCCAGCTCCACTGTCCTTGCTGGTCAGCGTGAACACCTCGACAACCTGGGGTCTGGGTCAACTCCTGCATCACCGCTGGAGACTGCAAGAGGACAGGCTGAGCCTCCACACCGCCCCAGTGCAGGCAGCAGTACCATGTGGCTACAGACAGAGGGGGCCGTGGGTACCCACCGTGTTTTCCCTCAGGAGGAGAAATGGGTGTGTGTTTGCTTGTTAATTTCTGGATTTACAGCTGCCCTCTGTCCCCGCTCTGTGGCCTGGCTGGCAGCCAGCCGAGTGTATTTCACTGATATTGACGTCTGCAACTAGTCTGCACTGAGGCAGTTCAAATTAGGAGAAAAAATATAATGATGTGAAATGGATTTTCCCTTCTTTGGAAACTTCATAAAGAACAATTTTGATCTGGCTCTTGGGAAGAGTCTGTTCAGATTTAAAGAGAAGGGTGAAACCTGAGGAAGTGGGGGCTCCAGAGGGCCCTCAGGGGATGTGGCAGTGGAGAGTGAAACAGGGCTGGGCCCACCTCAGCTGGAGGGACCTGCTTTGCGCCTTGATCCTCAACCAGGGGCTGCCAGGAGACTGAGAAAGCAAGCACTGACAGCTTGTGATGCGAAATTCACCCGTGCAGGACAGCTCGGCGACTCCTAGGTGACGCTCAGCTCTGAGTTGTCACCGAGATGCTGCGGTGCGGGCCTCATTCCTCCCTCCCTCCCTTCAGGCTTGCATTCCCAGGGCTTCTTGAGGGCCCAGGTCCAGGCAGAGGTCTCAGGGAATGCCGAGCTAACAGCCTCCAGAAGGGGGTGCTGGGAGCCACAGGCCCCTCTAGGAAACTTGGCACCTCTGCAGGGCGATGGTAATCACCCTTAATCTCTTGCTCAAAATAACCCAAAGTCAAGTTAAGGAGGATTACAGGCCTGAGAGCCCTCATCAGAGGTACTGCGGCATCTCCTGCCGCACTCACTGCTCTGGGCTGGGTGGCACCTGTGGGTTTGCACATGCAGAAACTTGCCTACAGCTGGGGTAGCCCCAAGACCTCCATCAGGCACCCCATGGGGCCTGTGCTTCCTGCACCATCTTCCCAGGACAGTCCCAGCTCCCACAATGGAAATGAGAGGCCTGGCCTCAGAGAGGACCATCACGGGCTGTGGGTCCCATGTCCACAGCCTCCCTCCTCCCCATCCTGGCCTCACCCTGAGTCTCCCAGGTGGAGGAGCCAGCTGTGGGGTGGACAACCCAGTGGTCAGCAGCCTTCTAATAAAGATGGTTCTGCTGTCACCTCTGTGGCCCCAAGCTTCTTGATCCACACTCCACACCTCACTTTATAGATGGTAAAACTGAGGCCCAAAGAGAAAGGCCCTTTCCAGGGTGACAGTGACTTGGCCCTGCCTGCTCCTTTAAAGTGGGAAGGGCAGAAAAGGTGGGCACCTCCATAGTCTGGAGGCCAGAGGTGGGGACCTGACAGGAAAAGCTGCACAGAGAATGGGCCAAGTCTCCTGGACACATAGCATCTTTCCTGAAGGTTTAGTTATCCATAAACCACTCAGTTCCTGGGCCTCTGCTCACACCCTGTGCTTGATTATTCACTCATCAAACCATGGCTGCCAGAGCAGAGTGCCGGGCCAGCTAGCCACAGGGCAGGTAAACACAGGTGCCAGGCTGTCCTTGCCTGTTCCCCCATAGCCTTCTGGTGCCCTTGTTCCATGACACTGACTGCTGTCCCATGCCTCTGATCTTGATGTACCCTTTGGCCCCAACAGGGTATGGGGCCCAAGGATGGATGTAGGGGTCAAGCCTCCTGCAGGTTTCCAGGTCAGCAAGTGTCACTATCTCACAGACAGGAACCCTTTGGGAGACAAGTGAAGAGTTCTGTTCAACAAGATAGGGGAGGTAGAAAGCTCCCTGTCACCAAAGGTATTGCAACCGGAGCCGGGAGCTGAGATAGTACAGCCTGCCCTGGGTGGAGGGGACAGGCATGGGAACCAGCTGGCCACTTCAAGGAACTGTGGAGGGCTACACACGCATCTGCCATCACATGTCATGCACGTGTGCTGACACAACCCACTTAAGTGGCAGGGCTACTCCAAAAGACCCTGTGCCAAGAGGGCTTTGACTGTCCTAAGACGTGGGTGAGTGTCTCAGCCCCCAGAGTGGGGCCAGTGCGCCACAGGCCACAGAACCAGGCAGCACTGGCGTGGATGCCTGAGGTGTTGGGCCAAGGAGCCAGCTGGCTCCCCCTCCTTGCCAACAGGCATGGGCATCCTGACCCCCAAAGGTGGATCTCCAGACAACCTGACCTAGCCAGGAGGGACCAATGGTCCACGGGGGAGATGAGAGGGTAAAGGTGGGGAGAAGCCACACAATCTCAGAAGGGCTAGGGCTGCTGAGGGGCTTGTGAGAAAGCCCTACACCTGAAGACCCCTCCCCAGGATGGGCTGTCCAGGGTGGGACAGTAATGGGCCACGCCATAGGGACGCTGCTGCAGGAGCTGCTGGGCGAGGATGGTAGGATCTTGAGGACAGGAAAGGAGCCCAACGGGTGCCCAGCAGTCTTCCCTCTTGCCTCTGCTTCCTCACCTGGTTCTACAGGTCCTCATGAGAGTTGGTGACCACAGGGAAGGCACAGAGCCCAGGGGTCTGAGCCTGGGTGGTACTGTAGGGCTTCCCTAGCTCCTGCCACCACCACCCTGTGCCTCAGTGTCCCTGCTTGAGTTTCTCAACCAAAGATTACTGAACCAGGTGCCCTGTGGTGAGGGGTCTGGGGCTTTGTGTCCACCCGGCTGGAGTGCTGAAGAAGCCTTCTGGCCATAGGTGCTGTCACACACAGACCCACATGCCCAGAGAGCACTGCTGTCACCCCGAGGATGATGGGACAGTGCATCACATCAGCCCCGCCGCCTGTCACCGCTAGTGAAATAAAGAAATAAGGTGGTTCCAGGCTTTTAAACTTATGACCAGATTTGCATAATGGCGGTTCTGGGCTGGGACAGAGTGCTTCTGTCTAAAAATATGTCTCTCTCCTTCATCCTACAGCGGACAATGGCCAGGGTTGGCCTGGGGCTGGACCAGGGCTAGACTGAGGACTTACTGATGGGAAAGGACCTCCTACCACCTCCAGCAGAGACACGGGCTGAGGGCCAGGCAAGGGGAGGCAGAGACGGTAGAAAGTTATAGATCGATAACTTTTCCCTGTTCCAATGTTTAGCCGATAGATCATGTTTACTGCTAATGTTTGCCTGCCTCTGCAGCGTGGCTGCAGCCAACACTGTCTCCCCCCAGCTCTGCTGACAGCCCACAGCCGCCAGGCAAGTCAGTAGGCAGGGATCTCATCCCACAGGACCCGGTGTCAGCCAAGAGCAAGTGCGGCTAGGCCGCCCCCACTGCCATCAAGAATCCCAAGAATTGTAGGCCAGACTACCGACACTAGCTTCAGCTACCTGTCTGGTGTGCGACCTTGGGCAAGCCACTTACCCACGCGGAGCCCTGGTTTCCTCTGTCAATGCAGGTAATCATGGCCTCTCCCTGCCAGGCACTATGAGGATGGTTACTTAAGGACTATAGCATGTTGCCTGGCATAAGGGGATGTCCTGCAGACGGGCCTCTCCAGCTCCCATAGCTGTCTGTAGGCTCCAGTGGAGCGGTGGGAGGAGCAGAACAGGCAAGGAGGGCAACGGGGCAGGCAGCTGATGCGCACAGCAGCCAGAGTTCCTTCAGTCCAGCTGCAGCCCTGAAGCCCACACAGGGAGGCCACATGGGATGCCTGGGGCTCTGAGGCTGTACTCCCGCTTCCTGAGCCCTCCTCCCATGTCTGCGATAGAGGCTGGCTCCAGTGGCCAGGAGTCCAGGAGGCTGAGTCAGCAGGCCTGGCTCCTTTGGACTTGGCTGCAGGGTCAGGGTTGGCTTGGCCTGGACCTTAGCTGGCCCTGACCTTCTGGGAGGCTTGGCAGGGGAAGCACACAGGAAATCATAGCTCACATGATGTTCCTCCTTTCAAGGACCCAGAGGTCACCAGGGATGGTCAAAGGACACGTGAGGAACATACTGGATGACCTTGGGCATCCCAAGACCCCTGGGGCCACGGGGAGCCAGAACTCTAGTTTCCTGCACAATCTGAATGTGCCAAGTACCTACTAGACACCAAAGCCCTCCTCTGTTCAAGTGGGACGTCAGTGGCCTCTATTAGACAGCCAGAGAAAGGGGGTGGGTCCAGAAAGTGAGACTGGCCACAGAATCCACCGAGCCACTGGTTAAAAAGTAGACTCCTAGCTGGGCACAGGGGCACACACCTGCTATCCCAGCACTATGGAAGGCAGAAGTGGGAAAGTCACAATTCAAGCCAGGCCTGGGTAATTTGGAGACCCTATCTCAGAAGGAAAAGGCCTAGGGCTATAGCTCACCAGCAAGGCTCTGGCTCCATCCCCAAAACTGGGGGATGAGGGGATCAGCAGATTCCTGCCACACCTCAAACCTTCAGAGGGGCCCAGATGGTGGAAGGGAGCCCCACCTCTCATACTCCCAGACCCCTGGGGCAGGAAGGCTCTGGGCCCTGCGCTGCATCTCCTTCTCTTCTGTCCCTGCAGAGCCAGGCTGCTCTGAAGTTAATTAGGGACCAAACATTTAATGGTCTACTCTGCTTCCACTGGGCATCTTTTTAAATTAAAAAACATGATGTATGGCACCGATGGAGGGAGAAATCACTTTGGAATGGTTCCCTGCTTGGGCGCCAGCAGGGAGGAGGGGAGGCGGAGCTTGGCTAGCCCCTGGAGACAAGCGACACATGTGACCCTCTTCAGGAACACAAGCTCAGCCCATTCCATGGAAAGCGTGTCGCCCAAGCCAGGCATGGGTCTAGGTGTCCCAAGGATGCGTGGCACCTGGCCCATCACACCCTCCTAACCCTGGCAGCCAGGCAGTTCTATCTTTAGTCTGACCTGAATCTCTCCAGCTGTTGTGAGCAATGGCTAGGGTGAGAGCGACGGCAGAGATTGCCTGCTCTCCTCCTAGTAGTGCTGTGGCTTCCTGGAGCCCCTGAGTTCCCAGAAGCCCTTTCTGATGGCCCTGAGCTCGAGGATTCTGTCCCTTTTCTGAACCCTGAGCACAGCCCTGAGGGACAAAGGACCTCATGTTAGAAGGCCATATGGCCCTGATGACTCGTGGCTGGCTGCTTCCACACAGGCTCAGTGACTCTGCGCCAACCAGGCCCTTGCACAGATGTCCTATCGCCTGTCACCGTCGTGACCACCAAATCAACACACATTTCCTGGTCGCTGCTAATTGCACTAAAGATTTAGGGCATGGTTTCTGAGCAGAGATTATAAATGAGCAATTAGCCCTCAGATGTTACATTACTAAGGGAAATAAAATACCCAGAAAGGCTGGGTGTGGTGGTGCGTGCTTATATTCCCAGCCGTCCAGGAGGCTGGGGCAGGAGAACTGCAAGCTGGAGCCCAACCTGAGCAATTTAAGATGCAGTGAGATATTGTCTCGAAATTTTTTTAAAAAGCTCATACAGGCTGAGAATGCAGCTCAGTGTGAAGGACTTGGGTTTAATCACCAGTTACTAAAACAAACACCACCAGTGATGTCTAGCCTTAAGTTACCTTAATATACACATGGAGGCCAGAGACAGGCCCATGAGCAGTGGCAGTGGCAACCCTCCCTGTAGGGGGTCAGAGACCAGGCAGAGACATGCCACACTGTCCCCTTGGCAACCTGGTGTCCTTGCTTTCCAAGGTGTCCCACTGGGGCGGGGACGCCTCATCCTTCCAGATGGCTGTGAGGGCAACTGCAGCTCCTGTGACCTGCAGGAGGCACCTCCAGCTCCAGCCGCCTTCCACACTGCCAGGCCATAGCCACCCACAAGGCTGCCCCTCAGAGACCTGTTTTTAGCTGGCAAGGAGCTGGACAATGAGTGTGCCTGTTTGTGACTGTCACAGGGCCCTTTACAAAAGTGTCTCCAGCCTGGTCCCAGTGTGGCACCAGCAGCTTCTTAGAGGGCCGAGGCCTCATGTTGTCCTATCACCATCCCCAGGGGTTCCTCCTGCTCCTACCTCAACCTCTGGGCAGCCTAGGGACCTCAGTGCCACCCCAAGACCAGACAGCAGCAGTCTCCTACACTGAATTCTCTTGCTGAGCATTCAACCACCTGGAGCCGAGATCTCTGCTCCAAACCGATTCTCTCCCCTCCCCTAGCAGGCACCATATGTCTAGATACTCTGCACGTAGTCATGTATTCCCTCTGCAGTGCCATGGTGTTCTGACCTGTCCTCCTTCCCCCTGCAGTCTTCCATGGCTCCCCAGTACCCTCAGGAGACCCCATGCACTGTATATGGCCCAACACAGCCCTGGTAGTGGCCCCAACAGTCTCTCCTGCCCTAGAAGAGTGTGCCCAGCCTGAGTTCCCTGAAAAGCCCTTGCTCCACCTGGAACACCAACCCCTTTTGTACCTGCTGCTTAGCATTCTATGTGCTCCCAGGGCTACACTCTGGCCCTAAACAGCCACCTCTGATTCATGTCCCCCATCTTGAATCTACCCTCTAGACAGACGGGTCTGATGGAGAGTGGGCTGGATACAGGGCAGAGTGGGTACTTTGTGCTGGGCAGAGAGAGATCTGGTGTGGGAACCACCTGCACAGATCTGGGGGTCCTGGTTTCCTGTGGGCGCCTTTGCTTTCTCACCAAAACAACGCTGTTGATCACCTGCACTGGCTCACTGTCTGCCCGAAAGACACCCCTGGCCCTCTCCTCTGCCTAATGGCTTAGCTCTTTCTGCCTGATATTCTTCCAGATGAACCTTTAGAACTTTTTATCGTGCTTCTCAGAACTGGCCACCCATGTGCTGACAGGCAGCAATGAACCCAGAAATTAATTCCAGAATTACTTGCAGGTAATATTCCAGCCCAGCACATTGAACTCTTCTTGTTTTCTTTTAGGTCTCTCAGGGAAACTTTACAGAGTTCTCCATAATGATCCTCGATTTTTCTTGTAAATTCATTCCTAGGGATTCCTCAGGGGGGTTGGTTGCTATTGTTTTATGGCTGTCGTTGAATAGGGACCGTTTATTTCATTATGTGTTCCAACTGCTTGTTCTCGACACAGATGAAAATTATTGATTTGTATGATGTTGGTTTTATATCCAGCCCAGTACCTTCATATTAAATTCTCATATTAAATTATTTTCAGTTGGTTCTCTTGGGTCTCAAATCATCCTGACTACAAATAATTATAATTCTTTCCTGGAGACACACCATTTAATTCTGTTTCATGTCTTATTGCTATGTCCAGAATTCCTGAACCTTATAAAAGCACTGTTTTTTTAATAAAAGTTTTTGAATGGAAATCATTAAAAATATTATCACTTAGAACAATGATGACTATTGAGAGGAGACAGATTTTTCACTGTGACAGGAATGTGCCTTTCTAAGTCTACTTACCGCAGTTATTTTAAAATCAGAAATTGGCACTGGATTTTGTTGGATACCTATTGTCATTTATTAACAGGGATGTCTTGCTGACTTGCTGAAGCTATGTATTATGTTGGTAGAGCTATCTAACATTAAGCCATCTTTGAATTCTTTGAATAAATCCTATATAATCACATCAGATCATCTCTAACATTCTGCGGACTTCAATTTGGCTAAGAATTTTTTTTTTTTTTTTTTATCCAATATCCATGGGTGAGATAGTCGTAGGCTTCATTTCCTGAATATCTGTGGTAGTTTGGGAATTTGGCTGGTTTCTCTTGTCCCCACAGAAGTGGCCACCAGGTCACCAACCCCTGAGAAGTGCTCTGGAAGGGGACACACTGGCCCCAGGCTTGGGGTCTCTTCACTACAGAGTATCCCAGCAGCCCTAGGGGGAAGCACTGAGAACACCCTGCTCGTGAACCACCATTCCTCCAGGGCGGTCACCCAACTGTCTGCCGTGACACATCCAACCAGAGCTATAGTCCTCCTTCCCAGCACCCTAGAACCCAGGCCGGGTCTGCCAGGGTCCACTTCACAGCCCAAAGCTGCCACGGGAGACAGGGAACCCAGCTATAAGTTGCTCAGGCGGCCAGGGGACCTGAAGGACACAGCATCATCTAGAAAGAAGCTCATAGCACCCAGCAGGAGGGACAAGATAAGCAGACACCTTGCTCTCCCTGGTGCCCATGGCATACAAGAGATCTGGGGGCTCACATGCGGCAAGAGGCAGATGACACACTGAATGCTACAAGGGGCCCTGGATCTCCCAAGTTCCCTTGTTCCCATTGGCAAGGGGGCAAGCTTGGCACTCAGTAGGGGCCTAGAGGACAGAAGAGGGCCGTGTAGGCATTGATCACCCTGACACTAGTTGGGTGGGCCACAGGTACCCATGTGTCTGCAGGAAAAAAGGTGGGCAGCAGAGGGCCCAGGCTGAGGGAAGTAGGGCCAGGGTCTAGGAGATGGCAGAAGGCACCCCCTAACCTGGCAGCCCAGGGCCATCCCCAGAGGTCCATGCTCTCAGACTTGGGTCCTGAGGCTCAGCCCTTCTCAAGGATGAAGCAAAGAGAGGGCCAGCCTCTTCCTTGGCCCTAGAAACATCAGGGCCTAAGGCAATACCAACACCTAACAATAAAGGACCCACCCTTCACTTCCAGCTGCTCCAGCGAGCAAGCACTGGGCCATCAGGGGAGCACTCGCCTGGCACCTGGGACCCATTTATTTTTCACCTCAGCCCCTTGGCATCCTCTCCCTTGGGTGAATGTCTATGGTAGGTGGGACACTCGAGGACCACAGGGGAGGTCTGTCATCTTGCAGAACCTGCTCTGAGCGCCGGTCTCCTTGTCCATCACGTAGCACTGGGTCAATTACAGAAAACAAGGGTATGGGAGCACAGGCCTGTGATTCCAGCAACGCAGGAGGCTAAGATAGCAAGAGTGCAAGTTCAAGCCCAGCCTGGGCAAATTGCAAATGTTTGTCTCAAAACAAAAAAAGCAGGGCTGGGGCTGCAGCTCAGGGGGACTCTTCGGAGCCTCAGAACACCAATGTGCCATGTGAGTGGGGTTTATTCCCATCTCCATGTTGGCCACCGCAGATAGCAGGAGCAGAGAAGCTGCACCATAAGGCATGAGAGCGGCTGGGGGGCAGCTGTGTCTGCGCGGCACAGGTGTCAGTCGTGGCTCCACGTGCCCTCCCTGCTCCCGACACGTATGCATAAGCACACACTTCGCAGCCTAAGTGTCTCTGACACAGTTTAAACCCAGGAGCTCCAAAGTGGGCTACACCCCATTCTCACACCTTTTTGTTTTCTGAGCTTCTTGCTAAGTGGCCCAGACTGGGCTCAAGCTTGCAATCTCCTGCCTCAGCCTCCCAGAAAGCTGACATTGAAGGCAGGTGTGAGCCACCACGCTCCTCACCAAGCGTCTCATTCCTGTGTCACGGCGGCAGAGTCCGACAGCCAGAGCAGCTGGAGGGTGTTCCATTTTCGGCACGCTGACAAGGCTGGAAACCACCCAAGTGGGGTGCGAGCACTTCCTCTCAGGTCGAGGCGTCCTGACTTAGGAAACGAGGCCGCGCACCCTCTGGCTCACACCAGATTCCCCTGCCTCCCCTGCTGCCTCACAAGCCCGTCTGTCCTCCACCTGCTTGCCGTCTGTCTGGCTACAGGAGAGTGGAGACACACAGCTGTCCCTGGAGAGCACGTGGCCAAGTTCTCCTCTCCTCCTTGCCAGCACTGCTGGGTCCTCAGCTGCTCCCTGGGCTTTCTCATCATCCCCCATGTGTCCCGTGCCGGGACCCCAGTGACTCCCAGCCCGAGGCCCTGCCCACTTTCGAACAGCCCCACGGCCTCCTCCATACCTTCCCAGGGCATGACCAGCTAGGAAGACACAGTGCAGGCAGATGTCACCATGGTAGGGCCATCGTGCAGGGCCAGAGGCAGCAAGGAAGGGGGCTGGGTCAGCATGAGAGGGGATAGTATAAACACAGAGGTCGCTGGCCTCAGCCTGAAGCCAAGGTGTCCAGGAAGCACTGGCTGGGTGTGCTTGTCCTCTCACATGCTCGGACAGGACCTCAAGGGCACCGTATGCTGGAGTCTCTGGATGGGCCAGGGCACCCAGAGGGGGGCCCTGGCTTGGTCTGTGGGCTCTGCCCTCACTTAGTCTCACTGTAAGCCACAGCTTGACAAACTTAAGAGCCCGCAACACTGGCAACCGAGACGCCAGTGTCCTGCCCTCCAGCTCATGCCTACCTCACTGAGTTCCACGGGGCAAAGCACAGGTCCACACAGAGCTGGCAGAGAAACGTGGCTTCTCCCCACCCCATGAGGGAAAGAAAAAGGGAGGCACCAGCCCCACCTGGCAGAGCCACATTGGGCCCATCACCAACTTCTGGTAGTCACCAATTTCTCTGACCATGAGGAGCATAACCCACACGCCCTGCATAAACAACCAGGCAACATCAACAAAGGGAAAGATTGTGTGGGTCTGGGTACATCACAGGAGAGGCGTGCAGGGTGTTACTGGAAGCCCTACCTGTGACAATGCAGAAGAGACCAAGCACCTGGAGCATGAGCACCCTGGAATATTATACAGCAGCAAAGAAGAACCAGTCCCCTAGCCCTGTGGGGTACGAGCCAGGTGTGAAAAGGAATTGGTAACCAGCTGAACAGCAGCCACCCACAACACCTGCCTTTCTGTCCCGTCTGGAGCTGCAGGCCCCACCAACCGCGTGCTGTGCTGAGGTCCGCGTGAAGATGGTAAAAGCACGCATATGTGAGGACAGTCGTCAGCACATGAAGGAAGTAGGGAGAAAGCTCAGATGGCCCGGTCCACACCCCTGTGGGTAGGCTTCGCGTACCGGACTATCCCCACCACGTCGAGACAGCAAAATACACTGTTGTGTATTTGACCATGACTGACAAGCGAAGGAAAAGCAGGAAAAAAGACAGGTGTGGGGGTTCAGGGAGTTCCCCACACGCAGGGATTCATTTCCCGCCAGGAGGGGTGAGGGCTCAGGTAGTCATCATGTTATTCTTTATACCTTTGACTGTATTCAATATTTCATCATTACTGAAATATTTATTAGGGATTTCTTAAATATTTGAGATGTCTTGAATATTTTATAATAAATTTTAGTGTGTTTTGTAAAGAGACTGACTGCCGTTTCTCAGGACTGAGCTTCCTGTCAGTGCTGGTATGCAAGAGAGGGCAGGGTGTCACAGGGCTGGCTCCCAAGTGAGTTCCATTGAGACCCACCCATGAGCGTCTCAGCACCAAGTGCTAAGTCCCAGCATAGGGGCCTGGCCCAGAGGCGTAGGCAGGGTGTCCTGGGGGAGTCAGGGGGTGGCTGGGGAAGACTGAGAAGGCATCAGAAGCCATTGCCCTGCCTCCTTCCTGGAGGACAGACGGGGACACAGAAGTCAGCACCATCACAAAGAAAGACAAGAGCTGAACATGGGCCGTGGTCCCTGGTGGCCTCTGTGTGGCCACTCACCCTGGCCATGATGCTGCGTGTCAGAGTTGATGCCCTTTTCTACTCTCAGGCACGGGCTGCTTTGGGCACTGGGTAATCCGTGTGGTGGCCTGAAAGTACATCCACGTTTCCTTGGGCTTTGTGACTTCCGCAGAGGCTACACAGTCAGGCCCTGGGAACGAATCAGTCTTCCATTCACAGCCAGGGTATAAGAAGAATGGCAGCATCCTCCTGCCATCACCGCTTTGAAGGGTATGGACATTTCCACACCTTGTCAAGTGGTGATGTAGACAGGATGGCAGGAGCAGAAGCAGCCACTTTGTTCCCAAAGAAACCACAGGTGAGGGCCAGCCAGATAGCTCAGTGGAGTAAAGCACCTGCTTAGGCAGAGCACAATGGGGTTTGATTGAGGGCAATTGAGATAGGGTGTGGTGGTGCACACCTATAATCTCAGAGCTTGGGAGGCTGAAAAGAGGAGAATCACTGTGAGTCCAGTCTATGTAGTGAGACCCCGTAGATGCTGTCCTAAATACAGAAGGAAGGAAGGAAGGAAGGAAGGAAGGAAGGAAGGAAGGAAGGAAGGAAGGAAGGAAG
>PVJA010033936.1:0-22939 GCA_004027025.1 Myocastor coypus | reverse complement strand
AAAAAAAAAAAAAAAAAAAAAAAAAAAAAAAAAAAAAAAAAAAAAAAAAAAAAAAAAAACCAGATGAAGAAATGAGAAAACAAATATTACAATGCCAAACTTCTTCCGTGCCATATCAATAATTACCTTAAATGTAAATATATGTTCCAAATATAATGAGCAAATATGGGCAAAATGATTATTTAAAATGAATAATGTAACTACATATTATTTGCAAGAAGCATACTTCATATCTAATAGTATATGTAAGTAAAAGTGACGAATTAAAAATGAAATACTACACAAACAATAACTGTTTTGAAGGTATCACTGGATATATAAATCTGCCAAATAGACTTCAAGAAAGTAGAGATATAGAGAATAGTATGTAATGCCTTCACGATTAATCTACCATCAAGATAGAACAATCTTTTCTTAATCTTTAATTTTTGTAGAGTAAAAATTATAATTCAAACAAAAATCACAAGTTATACTAATTTCACTTAACAAAGTAGTATGAATTTCACTTAACAAAGTAGTATGAATTTCATAGTGTTTGCTGTAATCCATAGTGTTATCTAGCTGGTCTATGGAAAAAAGAAATGCTTCAATTTGTTTTTTCTCCTTTCTTTAGTCGTTTGTACTTTTTCTCTTGTTAATTTCTTCTATTTTTCTTTCTTTTTTCTTTCTTCTTCCAATTTTACATGTATATATCTGGAAATATGAATAATTGGTTGGATATAACAACCTTAAATAATAATGGGCAAATTTTAAAAACCCTCAAAGATGTACAAAGAGAAAACTGATCAGCTAATACAACTGAAGGGGAAACAGAGAAATTCCTCATCAGGACCAAGGATTTCCATGTTCCTTTCTCAATAAAGAATAGTTATTCTCAATGTCAATAAAACAATGCTTATTCCTCAGTTAAACTACTGGACAGAAACTAGCTAAGATATAGATGATCTACCACACAATGGACAAACTGAATATAACCGTATATACACACACATTGCAGACAATTATAAACACATATGTATATGTAAAACTCCTCATCCAACAACAAGTGCCCGCAGATTACTCATAAACATATCCTGGACCATAACCCAAATCTCTTCCAATGTAAAAGATCTGGAATCGTATAGAATATGTTCTGTAACTGTCATGAAGTAGAAGCATTCATCACTAACAGATAGCACTGGGAATTGTTGAAAATCAAACAGTGCTCTTCTGCATCATCTATGAGAAAACTTAAAGGCAATGAAAACACGCTCACATTAATGGCATGCAGCTGAACCAGTGCTGAGAAGAAACCTAATGGCAGGTAAGTGTTTACATCAGAGACAGAGAAAATCAACTCTTGACTGCTCATCTCCTGAGCCTAAGAAAACGTAAAAATAAATATGAAGCAAGCAAAAGGAAAGAAGAAGGATCCTAAGAACAGGAATCAGTGAAATGAAAAAGAGGAAAATAAATAAAACAAGCCTGGTTCTTTGAAAGCCAGTAACAGTGATGAACTCCTAGAGAGCCCATTGAAGAGAGAGGAGATCCATCTCACCAATGCCAAGAATGGAATGAGGTCTCATTATACGAGTGCTGCTCTAAATATATAGTTAATATTTAAATGAGGGTTGATACCTATGGTCAATACTTAAATCTAAAACCACTTATTATAGTAAGAGACACATCGTCAACAGTGTGATGCATCCCCATTAAAACAGAGAAAAAAATATGAGAATAGAAAACACAGAGGTAGGTCCACAAAAATGTCTAACAACTGTTTTTTAAGAAAAGTTCGAAGATGACTCAATGGAGGAAAGCTGGCCTTTGAACAACTGGTGTTGGTGTGATTCAATATTTTATGGGAAAAACTTAATCTAATTCCCCTTAAATTAAAAAGAAAACTCAAAGCATACTGATTTTTAGGAAATAGGAGAGTGTCTTTAGAATCCAGGGCTAAGTAAAAAGTTCTTACAGATAAAAGTGTGATCCATAAGAGACCTTGGCAAATTTAAAAAAATCATTGTTCTGGGAACGACTCCATGAGGACAAGAAGGAAGCTAAAGGGCCGGCCAGATAACTCAGTGGACTAAAGCGCCACTTTTGACAGACGCAGGGATCAGGGTTCAATCCCCAGCATGCTGTGTGGGCCCGGGGACATGCTGAGATGCAACTGAGACTGGGTGTGGTGGTGCACACCTGTAATCCCAGTGCTTGGGAGGCTGAGGACAAGAGAGTCACTATGAGCCTGATTTGTGTAGTGAGATCCTGTAGGTCCTGTACTAAGTACATGGGGAAAATAAAAAAAGGAAGCTGAAACTATTAGGGAAAACGTTTGCACATATATATTTAGTAAGTATTGATTTGAGCTGGTAAGGTATGCATTATCAGAGTATGAAGATGATGAATTCCAGGTCTCCCTAAAAACAAGCTTACCACGTTTGGTTAAAGTTTGTTTTCATATGCGTTAGTGCCCACAGGAAAACTGACGAGTATGAGTCTGAAAATGGAAAGTAAAAACATAGTTTTATTAAGAACCTTGGCAGAAGTGTAAGTGAAAATTTGTATCACTTTGCTTAACATACCCTGTCTGCACTTATTTGCATTCCTTATTATAGCTAATAAAGTTTTCTGGACATAATAACTTCTTTCAGGCTTTTGTTGTTATAGCACTTAACTTTCTATAATCTTTATAATACATTGCAGCTTATTGTAGATTTAGCATTTGTTTCAGAGCTATTTAGGACAAACATACCCTTATTATTTTCTTCACATTTTCTTTTTTTTTTTTTTTCTTAGTTCATTACAAAATTATCTTTGTAGGGTATATAACAATTAGTCTTTTAATCTTTTGCAATATTTTAATTATAACATGAAGATACTAAATGTCAACATGTTAAAATATTGAATATTTTAATCAAAAAATGCTGCTGTGTTTTGAAGTGTTGAACTTGTACATCTTAACGTTTTGGACTTACATATTGTATATGTATGTGTGTGTGTGTGTGCATATGTGTTGTGTGTGTATATGTGTGTGTCCATGTATGTGATTAATTTTAATGCTGCTGATAGTGCACTTGCTAATAAAGACAATATGCCAGATTAGCTACCACGAAACTAATAAGAATCTATTTGGAACACCAGGGAGCTATCTCAAGTGATCTAAGCGCCTGCCTAGCAAGCCCAAGGATGCAAGTTGGATACCTGATACCATATGCTGTATCGGCCACATGCTGAGCCTGCCACCAAAACCTGGTGTGGTGGTGCAAGCCTGCAGTCCCAGAGCTGGGGAGGCTGAGTAAGGCGGATCACTGCAAGTCCAAGCTGCATAGCAAGACCCAGTACCAGATAAATAAATTTTATTTTTAAAAATGAGGGCTGGCCACATAGCACAGCAGCTCAGCAGATTAAAGCACCTGCTTAAGCAGATGTAGGGCCCAGGGTCTGATCCCTTGTGTACCGTGCCACCCACAACCCTGGGGTACACTGAGATAGCAATTAAGGCTGGGCATGGTGGTGTGTACACCTGGAATTCCAGCACTTGGGAGGCTGAAAACAGGAGGATCGCTATGAGTCCAGTCTGTGTAGTGAGACCCTGTAGACCCTGTACTAAATAAAGAAAAAGAAAAACATAAAAGAATCTATTTGGAAACATAGGTTGAATGAAATAAAAGGAGAAATCTTTTGCGGTTTATATTATTTAGGGTTTAGGGTTTCATGTTATATCTCGTATATGCTTATTTCTCAGAACGTAAGATACACTGCCAACTATTTTTCCCTAAACTTAAATTGATTAAACTTTACTTAGGTTTCTTCTGAAATACTTAGAGCCCAATGCTTATTTCAAAAGTTACAGCAAATTATCTTTAAAAATCAGCTCTGGCCTTATAAAGGTGGCTCCAACTTCTTGGGTTCTAGTAACACAAAATACTGAAAGACCATCCATCAAGTATCAGAGCTATAGACATAGATGCCTCCCTCATTCCTGCTGGACATCTGCACTCAAAAATAGATGAGTTTATAAAATGATTATAATTGCAAGAGAGGTCCGTTTTCTCTACTTCATGCCAAAAAATGTCAAGTGCAACTATTTTCTTCAAAAAACTGTAATTATAATTTATGTACCCTGCTACTCTATACAGTCCATCTAAATAGACTGAGTTATGGTTCAAAATATTCTCACTTTATGCCACCAGCTTTTGTGGAAGTGAGTACTGAACCCAGGGACTCTCTGCTGGTCTACATTTTCAGTTCTTCTATTTACCATTTGAGACAGGCTCTCACAAAGCAACAAAGTTGCCCAGGATGGACTTGAATTTGCAATCCTCCAACATCCCTGAGTCCTCAGCCATTTTTATTTCAATGTCTTCCTCACCAAAAAAAAAAAAAAAAAAAGTGGATAGCATGCTAGGAAATTTAAGAGGGAGCATTCAACCCATTCTACCAGTCCACTGTCCACAGCTGGCCACAAGTTAAGAAAGAGTTACTGAGCCCGTTTACTCATGTGATATTCCTCATTATTTTTCCTTTTCCTCCTCATTTGTGGTTTCAGCAGTTTGGCAAAGATGGAACTGAATGAAAGATGTGAGTTGCTCTGGACTGGCAAGAAGAGCCAATAGTCAGAATCAAGAATAGTAAACTGGAGCAATTATAAAGCCAAGCCAGGCAGCCTGCTGCTTTGTCATGTTTTTAAGGTCATATTCTCGTCAGACAGTCATGGCTTATGTCATCATAATTTATTTTAGAAAAAATATTTGATGTTCTTCCCTCCAGCTCCTTATTTCCAGCTCATCCAAATTGTGTATTTAGCTCTCGCTACTTCTGGGAGTGACTGGATTGAACAGTGGGGCAAAGGTAAGCACTGCTTGTCCTAGCTCCACGGTGAATCCTGCTCCCTCACCCACTGCTCCTCAGCTATTTGGAGTTGCTCTTCTTTTCTTAACCAGATAGGTTGATCTCAGTGGCTCATCTTTAGTCAAGAACTGTAATATGATTGGTGGTCAGTGCCCACTCACTCACTATCCTTATCATTCTGCAAGTATATTTGTCTGATTCAGACACACGCAGTGTCCAAAGACCAAACAAGACAAACAAGCCAAGGAGCGTTTCATGGACTGTCTGATTTGGGGAGTGGCTGCTGAACATGCATGATGTGCTGACATTTTTTAACACATTCAGCACCACAGATTAAGGAACACACATACAACACGCACACACACACACACACACACACACACAGTCTCAGTTATCCTACACTCCTTGTTGGGACAAAATACCCAACACCCTAAGTTAAGGGAGGAAAGCCTTATTTAGCTCACAGTTCGGGAGATTTTAGTTATACTCAGCTGGCTCCGAGTCAGACTGGCACATTGCAGAGGGCAGCTATCCATGGCAGGGGTGAAAACAGCAGAGAGCAAAGGGAGGAGCAGCAATAGCTGTACTGGGGTGAGATGCAGACCCCACACAATGTCCATGCCCTCCTCTTGCACAGGATGAAGAAGTTTCCAAAGTGAAGACCATGACTCCCTACTCAGTCAATTAAACTTCTAAACTTCTCAAGTTGACACAGTGTATCAACCAGCACACGTGCGTGCGTGCGCGCGCGCACACACACTGAAGTTGAGTTTGTTTTTTTTCTTCAGGACTGGAGATTGAACTCAGGCCCTTGCACTTGCCAGCTAAGTACTTATTCTACTGAGCTATTTCTCCAGCCCACACACTGAAGTTGAAAAGGTGGCGAGGTGGAGAGGGAAAGTGTCTTTATTGTCCCTTCTTTAAACAGTGCATACAGAAAAACATGCCCTCAACAAGGTCTTGGGATGTTTTAGAAACAAGGAGCCAAGTAAGGGAAGGTGCTATAATCCCAGCACTGAGGAGACAGAGGCAGGAAGATTGTATGTTTAAGGCCACCCTGGGCTACACATGGCAAGCTCAGTACACCAAATCCCTAATTCAAAAAGTTAAACAAAACCTGCAAAAACGATTGGAGTCATACACTGCAGCACAACTTTTGGTTAATGACGGCCCTCATATAAATATGAAAGCTCCTCAGAATGATGGGGGCAGTGTATAGCTGCACCAGTGAGGCCTGTGTAGCACTCTGTGAAGTTTGCACAGTGACAGAAGTGCTCAGGGATGCGATGCTCAGCAAGCGCTCCTGCCACCCAGTAATGGTCACTTTCAAATATGGCCTCAGGAATGGTCCTGAAAACTGATCATTTGAGTCGGGAAGCCATCTGTTGATTCAATGCAAAGAAGGGCAGCCCAGTTAGAATAACACAAGCCAATCACCACTCGGGTTTCTCTAAGGCAGTGTTTAACAACACAGGTGCAGAGGGAAACTTCACTGTGATAATACACACAACCAAATCCAGTGTCGAGAGTCTACGATGTCTTGAAAACATGCGCTGCTTTCTGGCACTGCTGAGCTAGCCCTCACACACTAATTAAATACACACTGATGTATTGGAATGGTGCAGCAAGTCTATTTCTATCTTTTCCTTCATCCTTTATTTTGTCATTCATATGTGACGCTTTATCTTTTTAGCTAACTTTATTGATACATTTTAGATGTATCTAATGATAGCATTCATTATGGGAAATTTGCGTAATGTATGCACAGTAGATCTTGATTCTTCTTTCTTCCCTAATCCGTTTCCCTTCGTACAATCCCTCTTCTCCTGCTTATTAAGGACACATTCATTTTTTAATCTCCATTTCCACTTTAAAAAATGAAAATTTGCAAGCTAATTTCAAAGCCCCCCATAACGTTTTGAGCCCTTCTAGATCAAAGGATTTGTAGGCTTCAGTCATGCAGTCTCACAGTACAGCAAAGAACCTTCTGGAAACGTTTTCAGTCCATTTTGTCTCTCTGTCCCTAGCTCTCTTCGGCACACCCTCCTCCAGGCTCTCTCGGCCTTAAACTGCTTCTCCCCATCTGTCACAGCAGTGGAAACACTGCCCTTCCGGGTGTCAGCATCGCTCCGAGCTCTGAGGGGTCAGGGGCTGCCCTGGGGAGGAAACGGCAGGCTGTGAAGTGGGACGGAGCAATGCCTTCCACATGTTCTCTCGCCCCTGGGACCGCGAGGGTCTCTCAGCTACCGTCACACTGCACCTACGCAGCACTTGGCCTCTATCCTGTCAAAATCCATTTCCAATTGAAGACCTGCAGCACTGTTTAAAGCTTCTCTAATTCCAGCAGAATTTTCAGAAACGACTTTGAAATGGAAACGGATCAAACAAATAAACAAACAAAAAAATGTGCCGAACCTTGAAGGGAAGTGAAAAGCCTCACAAAGGAAGCCAAGATGAAAATAAATTGCAACATCTTTATGAAACAAAAAAGAAACCCATTTGTGCCACAATGGCCACACCACCTCCAGTTAGCATCGGGTGGAATTTTCCCAGCTAAGCCTCAGGTTGAGAAGTTTAGTATTGCAGTTATAGGAAGTCTCATTCAGTTTGTCGGTAGTTACAAGGTGACAAGTTCATTTCTCTAAAGGAAAAAAAGGGAAAGGGAGGGAGGAAAGAGATCAATCGATGACAATAAAAAGACTGTGAGGGCTTTCAAATATTTTAAAGCTTTTCTGAGACTTAATATATTTTGATACATTTCCATATCTTAAATAAAGGCATTTTAGATGCAGGTAATTAGTTTTTTATGCAGATTAATCACTTTGAAACATACTGTGGTTCCCCAAGGCTCAATTTCCAACTCAGACGAAGGACTCAGATCTACTTGGTGCTGTTTTAAAATCAAAAGATTTCAAACCAAACACCATAAAGTCTAAAATTTGCCTCAAACTTTCACCAGATGGCAATTCTAAAGTAATCATTCCCAATTCTTAAACTCTTGGGCATACTTTATAGAAGCACTCACCCTCTAAGAAATAGCTGAAAGGGATTAGTGTAATCCACAATATGAAATTATTTGGGATAATCTGTCTACGAACTCAGCTCCAACTATCAAAAGCAAAGCCCATATATTCTGTTTTCCAGTATCAAAATTCATGATAGTTTCAACACAATAAATTGTCAAATCATTAACTAGATGGGGGATCTGGGCTAGCTTCTTAATATGAAAAAGACTTACATGTTTTATCCTAGCTGTGCATTAATGGTGGACTAAAGACTTTGGTGAGTAGTGTGACTGAGGATTTGGCTAGCACTCTGGTCACAGGTATTGTTTCACCAGTCTCGTACTGATGAGGGATACCACCTAAGCCCTGGTGACGAGCCCTGCCATGGCCCCGACCTGCGCTCCAGAGTCAAGGACCCTCAGCCTGGCCCTGCTGTGCTGCCACAGTCAACCCGCCCTCCATTCTTCCTCTTCTTCGTGCCTCTCATTGGGAGTAATCACATAGCCTGGGCAGGCCAGGACGCCTAGAAAGTCACTGAACTGGAATCACTCACATACGATTAGCCCACTTTTCATTTGAGAATTTTCACAAGAGCTTCAAAACTCCTTTTCCAGTGTAAGTCCAGAAACCAAAAGAAATAAGTCAGTGGGGTGGAGTAGGGCAGCTGAAGAAACTGATTCTTGCATTCTGAGAGTCAGCTACATGCTTTCTTGGTGGAAGCGCGAAGGCAATTCAACAGTGAAGGAATAATGCCGCCTCTACACGATGCTGGAACAAGTGAACATTCATCTTTAAAAATGAGCGCACCAAAGAAGTGAGCCTAAGCTTCTGACCTATTCAAAAGCCAACCTTACTCAAACCCTGCTCAGAGAGAAGCGATCAAAATGCAAAACATAAGACTTTCTGAAGAAAACCGAAGTTTCTGAACTGAAGTTGGCGGAGCTCAAAGACATGACATTGGAAGGCCTTGTGTTGACTGAAAGAAATCATTTCCAACCAATAGTCACAAACTGCGTGACAACTGTGAAAGGACAAAGCTACAGGGATAATAAACGGGTAGGCGCTTTCCAGGCTTATGACAGAGCACGGGAAGAAAAGAATGCACTTAGACACACATATCCCACGGGAGATTCTGGGTGTACCAAAGTGGTTCTTTCTTCTCCTTGCTGTGTTGCTACCACTAATCCTTACACATAAGGTATTTCACAGAGCCGCACACTCTTTTTTTCTTTTTCTTTTTCTTTTATTTCATTTATTTATTTATTTTTGTCTTTTTGAGACAGGGTCTCGCTATGCAGTTCAGACTGGCCTTGAGCTCACTTTTGTAGCCCAGGCTGGTCTCGAACTCACACCGATCCTCCTGCCTCAGCCTCCCGAGCACCGGGATTACAGGCGTGAGCCACCACACCCAGCTGCACACTCTTTAAAAGTCACTTTTTCTAAGTGTGCTTTGAAAGCATTAAACAAATTTTGCCCGCTTGGCTGCTTTCCACAAATAGGAGCTGTGAGCCTAAATGGAGCTGCAAGATGTAGTCACTTATTCTTGCAGCAAGAACTTGGGGAGAATCTCCGGAACTCGAAGTACTGGTGCAGGTGGATGGCTGAGCAAATGCACACCCTTGCCTACCCGTGAGCCCCCATCCCCAGAGTGGAAAGTCTCCCTGAAGGGCCAAGTCTGGAGAAGGAAACAGGGACATCGAAGTGGGGGCAGCCGGAGCAGAGACATTCAGGAGTAGCACTAGGTTTGGTAGGAAGGCGGGGTCCCCATGATTAGTACTTTGTAACAGAAAACAGGTCCAGGTGATGGAATACAATCAAAGCACATTAAAAGATAAGTGAATCAATTCAATATTTGTTATCTTATCTGATTCTCCCTACAATTGTGAAAGTAGAAGATGCAGCTATTACTATATTCATTTTACATTCATGAAAAAACTATTCTCTCCAGCCTAATGTCATTGCCAAATGAAAATAATGGTTATATATTTCTTGCATTGCTACTCTACAGTTGCTTAAGAAATATATTAATGTTGTTATGTATTCAATAAAACCTTTATTAAATAAATTCTCCATAGCAGGAACAGGAAAACATATGGAATGCATTTATTTACTTAAGATGATGTGGAAATATGTTGGCTTATTTATTCAACAAGTGCTTTCCAAGTGATTGCTGTGTGGCAGGGAGCAGATGGGACCTTGTCAGCTTGGCCCATGTGAGGCTTGTCACCTAGGTGGAGGAGCATAGAGATGAATGCGAAATAAGCAGGAGGAGAAAGACGCTGAGACCCATCCACAAAAGCCAGTGGCTTTGTTCTCTTTAGGAAGAGGTTTGAGGCTAGTGGTCCACACAGATTTTTTAATCAGGCTCTCTTTGAAGGAACTGAAGAAACCAGAGCAACGAAGAGCCTCCCCTCAGTGTTCTTCTTGGAAGGAAGCTTTTGAGAGTGCTGATGCATAGGCCTGACCCTGAGAATCTGACTTTTGGAGTCATAAACAAAGCAAGAGCACTCAGGTGTTTTAAAATCTTCCCAGAAGACTCATTTGTGTTGGCAGCGTTAAGGACATACTGTTTTATGAACTTTGCTGAACCACTGATATCAACATATATTAAGTATTAGTACATGTCATTCGTGATTTATTACCATTTGGTTGATTTTGACTATGACAACACCTTCTGTATCAACTAAGGTTTTTTGGTTTTGTTTCTGTTTGTTCGTTTGGTTGGTTGGTTGGTTTTTGTCTTTTTGAGACAAAAAGTCTGTCTCACTATTCAGTTCAGGCTAGCCTTGAACTCAACTTTTGTAGCCCAGGCTTGTCTGGAACTTACACCGATCCTCCTCCCTCAGCCCCCCATGTATCAGCTAAGATTGTGTGACCTGCTTTTATGTTTAAAAGTCCACTTAATATCAGTATGATTCCACATATACTGTGTGGTACACAGTGCAATACAGTTATCCCTAGACTTATGGTAGGGTTATGTCCTTATACACCCATCCTAAATGGAAAGCATCCCAGTGGGGAATGCACTTAATGTATGCATGCTCCATCCAGCAGCAGCACAGAACACTGTGGAGCCTTGTGCCCATGTGTCTGGTTTGGAGCTGTGTCTCACACTGCTCTCCAGGATCGTGAGAAGGCTTAACCTGCTCAACACCAATCTAAGGAGACATCCAGATTCAATATTCAAAGAACGATTTCTGAGCTGGGGAAACAGCTCAGTCGTCTAAGCACTTGACTTGCAAGTGCAAGGACCTGGGCTCAATCCCCAGAAATGCTGCATCGGCCCTGGGATCCCAGGCAGGCTGTGATGGACCCAAAGCCAGGCAGGGAGGCGCATGCCTGTAATCCCATTGCTGAGGAGGCTGAAACAGGAGGATTACCATGAGTCTCAGCTGCGTGGTGGAACCCTGTACCAAATAAAAATAAATAAATAAAGATTTAAAAAGAATTGTTTCTTCTTAACACAGTTCAGTTTTTCATCATCCTAAAATTGAAAAGCTGAAGTTCAGATCATTGTAAGTCAGAGACTATCTGTTATCAATATGTCTCTCTTGTAGTTGATGATGTTTATATTACAAGCACTCACCAGGAAGCTATAATTAATGAAAGAAGTTTTGTCTTGTCCTGTACTTGCCTTCATAAAAAGCCTACTTCCAGCGTGTATCCCTAGGATCCACTGAGCTCTACCTCCTGGTTGTTCTGCTACTTTTGCATATAGTTCCTTCACCCTGTCCTTTCATGTGGTCCTGAAATAAGGATTTCCTCCAGTTTGGTCCAAACCTTTCTTCACCAATCTGTTCCTGTGGCTTTAGGTCCTAGTAGAATGACACTAGTATGTTTCTCTGGAGCTTTAAACCCAGTTTTGTCGCCTCCACATTAGTCATTGTCTTCTTAATGTCCCCTAACCTTTTAAATTTAGTTTCCATTTTTACCTGAAACCTGTTCTTACAGGCTCCTTATCTCTGATAAGGGCAATGTTATGTTTTGAGCTAGAAAAGATCTTTTTCTTTCACTATGATGCAATTCTTTTTCCAAATCCCATTAGTTCAACCTTAGCGCATCCCTTGGATTCCTCTGACAGTCCTGTTCATCTTGGGACACTTGCTGTGCGCTCCCTGGGCTGACACAATGAGCTCCTGGCTGAATATCTTGCCCTGCAGTGCCCCTTAGCCAAATTCAATCCAATGTGTAAACTGAACTGCGAGGTTCCTTACAGTTCTTCAAGTACTTCTTACATCATTTAACTTCTTTGCTTAGCTTGTGATTCACTTTACCCTCTGAAGACTTTCCACCTTTCCTTGCTTTGAACCCCAAACTACTTTTCTAGCAGTAGGAAGAGTCTATGAAATTAATACTTATTTCCTACATTGCACCAATATAAGATTTTAAGTGGATTACATTGTTTTCAGAGTTCAGCCATATTTTAAATGCTTCCAAAACTGTCATTAATTTCTGGGACTCCACCTGAATGCTTCACATGGGTCTATAAACAACTCATTTCAACTCATATTTGCTACACTACACTGACTTCTTAAGACACTGGATCACAGAATTAACTTAGACATAAGTATAAGCATAGGTATAGATATTGATATCATAATCTTCAACAGCACTGTTGCTAGGGTTTCTATGCAGATGTCCTCCTGAAAGCTTCACACACTCACAGGTGGAGGCTCTGGAGGCGACTGCATGGCTGGGATGATATTCTCATCAGCAAGCAAATTCACAAATGAGTTTATACCTAGAAGTGAGGTTGGGAGTTGAAGCCTGGGCCAAGGTGATCCCTACCAGCGGAGGTGTGGTCTGGAGAGAGCACAGCTCTGTCTCCTTCCTTGATCGCTTGCTTGCTTCGTGACTGCCATGCCACGAAGTCACTTCCCCCTGCCGGGCTGCTCTTCCCTGCCACCTTGCCGTGGTGCCATCTGCCTATGGAGCGACACCACTGAAAGCTGTGACATGAAATGAATCTTTCCTCATCAATCCGTGGCTGAGCAACATTGCACGTCAGTGAGGAGGGAAGCAACTAAGAAGGTAATGTCCAACACACACTCTGTGTCACAGAGTCTCACGGAGATACCTTTCTCTTTGAGCACATTGGAAAGAGTTCCAGGGAGCTGGCTTTCTCCCTTAGGGATCCCACTGATGAAATGATGGATAGAGAGCAAATGTGGTTGGCCAACATACATTTCCCACAATTGCCCCCTCTCGCATCACAACGAAGTCTTTGTTCTTTTCCAAGCACATCTCTTTCACTTCTGCCCCAAGTCTGAGCTCTCTCCCAGCATACTTGCTGGCCCCTTATGCAAGCAAAATGCTGGAGGCTCCCCCCATCAAATGCTGGACTTGGTGACATATGGGAATCCTCCTGCAATAGGCTGGGGCTCAGGTAGCCCCTGGGTGGTGGCTTGGTTTATAATCTCACAGCATTTAATATCATGATTTGTTTGTTATGTTGCACAATGAAATTGTATTGAATTCTGAAACACAAAACTTACATGAGCCTTGCCAGAGACGAGTGTTCTTGTAATGTAATCATATATGAAGAAAAATATCGAGGATAATAAATATTTCTCAATGTGTGTGCTACAAAGTAAAACAACCTAAAAGATGGTATCATAGTTACTGTTCTCTTGTTACTGGAACAAATACCTGACACATCAGCTTAGGGAAGGAAAGGTTTATTTAGCTCACAGTTACTGGAGGTTTCATAGTTTAAAGCAGCCCAAGTTACATTGCAAGACCTCAGGACACTGCCATCCCATGCTACAGGGTCTGGAAGAGAGGCTGGGATGCTGCCATGTCCAGGATGATCCGCTCCATACCTCCAAGAGAGGCTGCCAGGTCTGGGGGGCGGAGGGGGGCTCATGCTGCCAGTTTAACAGTTGGTTTGCGCCTCTCTGGTCCCACCCCTTAGCCCAGCCTGGTTCTGTGGCCCCGCCCCTCCAGCCAAAAGCTTCACAGCCCCATAATTTACATGAGGCTTTGGGGGTCAACTAGATATAGACCATAACAGAAGATAATAACCCAAAAGTTGTGTGATAGGTCTTTTCTTTCAACCTTTTGTAGGTATTGTCTGGCCTCAAGCATCCTCCTATTTACAAAGCTGATCACTACTTAAAATATCAACTTTTGATGTACATGGGACGGGGAGAGGTAAATGTATGAGCATGAATGCCATTGTGGGCCTGCAAATAAACATTAAAGTCACTCTGCCTTGATATGGGGACAGTAGTAAATTTGACAGGTTACATATGGAGCCTATCGATGCGGGCCAGCTTGCAGGAGATCATGGACACGATTTTCAGATAGGAATGTTGCAACCAGGAACACGTCACATGGTCACCACTTCCCTAAGGTTTGCTCCTTTAATTGTAAATACCCAAAAAGTGATCAAGCCAGAGTTTAATAAACTTTTAATTTGAAATGAATTACCACATGTTGTGTTTGTTTACCCATTATTAAATCTCCTAGCAACATATCAGTGGCAGGAATGGTATACTGCATCATAGCCCTGATATATTAGAAAACAAACCCATAGGGCATATTAACTGCTAATAATATGCTTAGTCGCTTCCAGGAAAAATAAATAAATATAAGCAATAGCAGAGACATGTATTCAAAGAGATTTCATGTTCTGCTTTTGTACGCATCTGTTCAGAATAGGAGTAGAGAGTCCCTCTGCAGACTTTGTGTATGAGGCTTACATCAGTCTCCATGCTTAGTTTAAGAGCAAAAGAATAATCAAGCATTTTCTAAAACCTTCTGCTAAAGCATGTAAGAGCCCTTGGCTTGCAGTCTCTTACTAGGTGTGGATTTGTTCATGTTTCTTGGGGTGCCACTGTCCTCCTGTTAGGGGACCTAGAGATGGACTCTGAAGCCCAAGTTCATAGGACAGTGTAGCAGGTATGGGTAATAGAGCCACTTTACCCTGAGGACAAACCAGGAAGCAAAACTGATCTTGTGAAAATGTCCTAAGAGGCACTTCTAATCTAAACTAGGTCAAAATGTCAGTAATGCTGAAAAGCGGAGTATAAGTTAAGTCAGAGCTCACTTTATCAAAAGTTAAAAAATTGAAAAGAAAACTTTTGACTCTATGCTTAATTCAGAAACTTTGGAAAAATTAAAAGGAAAGGGATCTCCTTGAAAATGCACATATTTTATGGAGTTGCACATAGTGGCTTTACAGCTGAATTTTGTGTCCAATATTCAGCCAGTCAATGGCATGCTTTCTATCCCTTCTACCTAATGAAATCATCCTCATGCCATTTATATATTTGCTTTGTGCTCATTTTTTCAGTGCATATGTTGCCTTTTCTTTCTCTGTATTGGGAAGATGATCTTCAGCCATCAGAAAAGACAGATGTTTTCTTCTTTCCCTACTAGCCAATGTCTTGGGCACACTTTCTGTTGTTTTTATAGGATTCCTGAGGCTAGATGATTAATAAATAAATAGTTCATTCCTTGTCATTCATTCTGAGGCTTGTAGTACAGCCAAGGTCCAGGCATCACCTCTAGTGGGACCCCTCTTGGTAAGAGGCTCATGAGCACATGGTATACAGGTTTTGTAGACATAGACAAACTGTTTTCATATCAGACCCATCTTCATGCTTATTAATCACTCTCTCAATATTATAGTGTCCTTTACCATAGTTACAAAAGTCGAACTGCCTGGACTAAATCACTCTTAAAGGCCTAACCACTCGACACCTCCATGCTGGGAACCAAATTTTAACATACAAACTCTGCAGAAAATACTAAAGTCATAACCTAAGATTACCTGGAAGACAAGCTAATGTTAAAGAAATATTTTCACTAAATGAGGGCATCCTCTCCCCTCGTGTGGGAAGATCTGGCTAACTGAATTCAAGAGGTTTGGTGGAAAAGTCATTCTCCTGCAGAGGCCACTAAAGGACACTTCACCACAATGCCATGGGTGTTCTCAACAAGGCTCCCTGTGAGGAAATGTGGGCTGAGAGGAGCTGGCACTGCCCGGTCTCTGGCTTGCAGCTGCTTTCCCGGCATCCTGTGCCCATCTCAGTTGGCAATGCCTTGGGTTTCTTTGCTACTTCTGCCCCATACTCTCACTGAGCTGCGCTGCGCATATTAGCACTCACTATTAATGACCTCAAGTATTTACACTTAAAGTTTAAAATCTATTCAATTTTTAACAAAAATTGCTGATAGTTAGCTTTTGAGGCGAACTAGCTCTACTTATTCCCCTTCACAACTAGACCGCCATGCCAGTCACTTTCCATCTTCTTTGGTTACAAATACATCAAATTCAAGTTGTCAACTGGGAGAAACACTACCTGCTGATCAAGTTGATTTATCACTATGGCACTTATTACCTGATTTCAACACATATCACATTGCTGATATACTTTAACAAGTATTTATGTAAAACCAGTGACTTATAATTTGATACTGATGTATTCTGTGCATACAAAGCCAACCTCCCACCGCCAAGTAAGCATTGCCATATGAAATGATATAATCCTGTTGTCGGGAAGGGGAGATGTCTCAGTAGTTGTTAACTGGGTATCTTGGCTGCTTCGTCACCAGGAAGCAGATAGGTTAGATAAGGAAGGCCAGGACGTGCACTGCATCTACCCTTTAGGGAAGACGGATCCTCTGACTTGAAACTGGTAATCAGCAGGGTTTTACCGGGCCCAAAAAGATGTGATCTTCAGGGGCCCGGCAGGATGGCCCAGTGGTCTAAAGCACCTGCATAGGAAAGCTTAGGTGGCTGCAGGGTCCGCTGTTCAATCCCTGGCACCACATGCTACGGCAGCCCTGCCCTCAGGGCACGCTGAGCTGGCCATAAAAATAAATAAACAAACAAAAAGCTCTGAAACAAGGAAAAAAAAAATTAAATTAAAAAATTTAAAGATGTGATCTTCAGAGTAGCTGAAAAGCCCCAGGTGTCCTTTGAGTACAGTTTATCACTCTCCGGGGGTGACCTATTTCCCAGTTAACAGAACAAGACAGGAAGGCAGAAGCTTAGCAGAGCAGCGGCTTTGGGTCTGAATGAAGTCATGCCCATCTGGCACGGCCCTTCTGAAGCACTGCTAATTCCCAGAACTCTGCTCCCAGCGCACCGCACTGCATGCTCTGCAGAGCCTCCCAGGTAAAGTCGCTGCTTAGCAGCATTAGCTGGCATCTCTACATCCATGCCGCTTGGGGGACATATGCTGGCTCCTCAACCTCCATCTCTTTGGATCTCACGTCCAATGCTCAGTGAGCCTTTCCGTCTAGTCACATATATAACACAGAAACCTCAGACCTTGTAGGCACAAGATCCAGCTTGTGGAGACAGCTACATCTACGCATATCCAAAGTTCAGCAATCATCCTATTTTTCCCCTGACCACCCAAATCCTAATAATCAACAGTTGAAAAGATTTTATAGTCACTCTACTGCATCTCTTTAATACTATACAAATGTATAATTTCTTCTCCAGTTTTTAATGGAGTCCCTTTTCAGTTGCTTGCACTGCTCTAAACTTCTCCTGACTGAATGATTTCTAGATGTCCGCTTTCCAAATGAGCCATCCTGGGTGGCCGGGGAAATAGCTCAGTAGCATAAGCGCTTGCCCGGCAAGCACAAGGGCCTGAGTTCAATCCTCAGTCTGATTTAAAAAAAAAATAGAACTAGAGCCAAATAAGCCGTCCTGAAAACTATTCTCTTTGAAACAGAAATTGAAATGCATCACTCTTTTTTGAGGCTGTCCACTTAATTCTGATTTCTGATGCAAGAAATGATCATGGGATATAAGAAACAATCCAGAAAAGAGTCAGAATAAATTGTTTCCAACTTAGAATTTTATGCATAGATTAATGATCTAGTGAAAGTGTTGGGAAAATATCAAGACTCTTTCTGACATACAGTAGCTAAGAAAGATCCAAACTCTAAATGACTTGCTGAAGATTTGCTCCAGCAAGAAAAATGAAGCCATGGCGAAGACATGCCAAATGTAAACTATCATGAAGCACAAATATTAGTTGAATGCGACTATAAATTAATCTTCCATTAAGATGTAAAAGAATACCTCTTAAACATTGTGTTTAATAAAAACATGAAATTGAAGCCAACAACTGTGAGAGCAAGAAGGATTATTCATTGGGCACAGCACTGAAAAAAAAAAAACGCTCTTATTACATTAAGAAAGAGAATAGAATAGTAAGCTTTGATTCTTTAAGATAATTTACAGTTCAATATGCAGATAGGAGAGTTAAGAATAACCTCTAAAATACGTAATAGAATCATAGATTGTTCTATTACCAGATGTTAAATCAAACAATTTTTGATTAAAAAATTCAAAATCGGGGACCCGGCAGGATGGCTCAGTGGTCTAAAGTGCCTGCTTAGGAAAGCTTAGGCGGCTACAAGGACTGTGGTTCGATCCCCAGCACCACATGTAGCACCAGCCCTGCCCTCAGGGCTGGCTGAGCCGGCCATAAAAATAAATAAACAAACAAAAGTTCTGAAACAAGAAAAAAATAAAATAAAATAATTTTTTTTAATTCAAAATCATTATTTTTAAGAAGCAAAGACATAAAATCACAAACAAAACATTATTGACAATTACAAATATGGCAGTACAAAGAACGGCAAAAACTCAAACATGAGCTATAGTATGAATCTTAAACACCCATTGCAGGTCTGTGTGCAGAACTCTGTGCTTCTAAGCAGTGGTGGAAGCTTTAAAAAGTGGAGTCTGGAAGACTGAGTGACTAGGGGTCTGCCCTGGAAGGGATTGTGCGGCTCCCTTCCTCTCATTCTCTTTTAATTTTCTAGTCATGAAATGTATAAGTTTGTTCCTCCACCCACTCCTGCCACAAACGGCTACCACAGGCCCAAAGTAACAGAATCCACTAATAGAGGGTTGAAGTCTTCGAAGCTGTGAGTTAAAATAAAGCTGAAGTTTGTTATTTCAGGAATTTATTATAGTGATGAAAGGGTGATTAACACACCTATTAAAAATTACCTATGGCTCATAAATCAAAATAAACTGAGAGTTGTGCTACTAACTACAATTTACCCACACCATACAGCAGACAGGAGGAAGAGAAAAAAGAAGAACAGGAAGAGGAAGAGGAAGGAGAGGCAGAGGAGGAAGAGGAAGAGGAAGAGGAAGAAATTCAGGCAATACCAATATCAGAAAAAACATTCAGAAGTTTACACAAACAATAGGAGACTACATTAATACAAAAAATAACATTCTCAAAACTGTAATAATCATGTATATTTATGAATAGAGCATATTTAAAATATATAAATTAATATCTGATGGAAAAAATGGACAGATGCAGTCAATATTGGTGATCTAGGTAGAGAAAGGTTAAAAATAACTGAGGTAACTTTTGCACCAGGAGGGTGTGTATGAGACTAGCTACCACGGAGCCCAAGGGCAGAGCTCTGAGTTATGGCTCCTGCTTAGCCTGCCCTAGGCCCCAAGTTCCATCCCTAATAAAGATAAATAAAAAAATAATCATGGTGGTCTGGTTTAAAATTGACTATTCCTAGAAGTAACTTTACTTACTTAAACAGCAAGAACAAAAAAATAGTATTATATCATACAAAATAGGCTATAAGACAATAATGTAAGTAAACCAGAACTATACAAAAAGACAGATAACCTCAAAGACACTGCTGGGGGAAGCTGAAAGTTGCAGAAGTGGGTGTGAAGTAGAACACATTTACATAAACTTTGAAAACATAAATGTATTATACATTGCTTATGAATATATACATACCTATATATGTATATATAGATTCAAAATATCCATGGAGGCCTGGGAGCACATCTCAGCTGTGTGTGTGTGAGGGCCTGGGGTTGATCTCTACCTTAAAGCACCCACAGCCCCCCACACAATTAAACTAAGATGAATTTAAAATAAAATATAAATGGAAATATCAATGAGTCAGATTTGGCAATCAAATCAGGGAGAGGCTCACAAACAACATTCAGTACAAACACAACACAACCTATTAACAAAAAGCATGTAAGGCAGCAGATATGGCAAAGCTGGAAGAACTGGCCAAGCAGAGGGGTGGATACTGTGTGTTGTTATTTTCCACGCATATTATTAAAATATTTGACAGCTTCAAAAATGACAACGAATGTGCTTACTGCAAGGCTAGGGACGGCAGCACTTCCAGCGTTCACACTGGCTTATGGGCCCTGCTACTACAATTACTACGGTAACTGGAGTCCTTGCCAAGCTGTCGCTGCTCCCATCATGCACCGCTCAGGTATCCACTGTGAAAGCAATGTGTGAATGCTTTTCTAGAGGAAGTAATTCTCTAGTACTTCCTACCATAGCTCTTCTTTAAATTGAAGCTTCTGTAAACTGAATATTTCAAAACTATTCGCTTTTCAGCGCTTAATAAAGCCAGTCTCTGAAAAGCAAAGCTCTATAAAATATACTCTATTATTTATATTATTTCTATTACTTTTTCTGAAACTGCTTTACCTTTCAGGTTCATTTCGTGGTTACCACTCTCAAGAGTGTACAAAGAAGACTCAGATTTAAAAAGAAGAATATAAAGTGTAAATTTTTGCCCCCCGAAAAACACCTTAAAAATTCTAAAGGCAACAGGCTATGGAGAAGCTTGATTCAATGAAATAATATTATATTTATGTAATAGTGTGACGTGAAAATTAATTTACTTGTGAACACATTCCCTTGAAATGTCTTTATATAGAGAGCAATACACTAGCACAAAACTCGTATTTCTTAGTTACGATGTATAAGTACAACTGGAAATATTACCAAATGAAAGTGAACAAAAACAAAGCAACCAACCCTGGGAAGAGTGCGCAGTGAGGTCAGCTGCATGCTCCGCTGACACTCGAAGGCTTTGCTGGGTTTCTTTCCCCGAGAGCCCCGATGGGTTCTTAGTGCCTGATTGCGCTTTCTCCGCATCCCCGACTGAACACATAGAGCCCTCAGGGGAAGGCCAAGTGTGACTCTCACGCACTCTTTGATCCTCCGAAGGCAAAGGAAGCTTGATCACCTGTCAAGAGATGCACGTGTTCTTGGCACTTTTGAAATCTATGGTGTATGTTGTTAACTTCACTCAAGAACAATATGACAATTTGATAAATCTAAATGTAAATAATAAAGCCGGGCATGGTGATGCATGCCTGTAATTCCAGCACTTGGGAGGCTGAGGCAGGAGGATCCATGTGAGTTCAAAACCAGCCTGTGCTATAAAAGTGAGCCCAAGGCCAACCTGAACTACATAGCAAGACCCTGTCTCAAACAGACCAAAAAAAAAAGGAGAAGAAGAAGGAGGAGGCGGAGGAGGAGGATGATGAGGAGGAGGAGGAGGAGGAGAAGGAGAAGGAGAAGGAGAAGGAGAAGGAGAATAATGTAAATAATTTCAGTTTCAAACCTTATTGGATTGGGTTGGTTATGTTAGGATAAATAAAATACTGTATGCTAATTAATTCACATATTTACTTCATCTTTTACTATGCTTTCTATATGAGGAGTTTTGTTTTCATTTTTATTTTTTGACGTTTCTCTTTTGAAAAGAAAAACTGCTCAAAAAGAAAGAACAACTGGGATGAGGAAGAAGAAAAGAAAGAAGGCAGGGAATATATATATATATATATATATATATATATATATATATATATATATATATATATATATATTAGCTAAGATAAGTGTACTATGTGCACTACTAATTTCTATTGGCTGATTGAAAGGAACAGTCAATGTTTAATTTTTTGACCAACTTTGCATGCTTATATCTGGTAATACGGCAACCTCTTTGAAGAAAACAATATGCAACTTAACAATTTTTGAATTCCTACAAAAGAAATAACACTATTGGGCTAATATTTGTACTAGGATGCAGTTGGTAAATATTCATGCAGTGCTTATCTTCTTCAAGAAGTAATACTTTTACATTGAAAAAGTCGAGAGTGTAGCCTTTAGTGGTGAGGGTGCCCACTGTGCCATTTTCTCACTTTACCTTACATTTAAAACTTTAATATTAAGAGCTGGTGAGATAGTAGGGTGGACTAAGTACCTGCTTAAGCAAGTGCAGGGACCAGGATTCGATCCCCAGCACCACATGCTGCAGCAGCCCCACCCGCGGGTGTGCTGAACATAGTGGTACACACTTACAATCCCAGTGCCAGGGAGGCTGAAAACAGGAGGATCACTACGAGTCTGATCTGTATAGTGACACCCTGTACGAAATACGTAAATAATTAATAAAAATCTTTAATAATAAACAGGTTGGGGAGGACAATCAATGATACAAGAAACAAAATACTCCAAAAAGTGAGGCAGTGAACGAATAAGATTCCTGGGAGAGTGTCCCAGGTGGTCTTCCCTGCTGAATCTTCCCTCTTAGGTCCTTACACACATGCCCCATGAGCTGCGTGCGAGTTGTCAGAGCCTCCTCCTCATGCTGAGGGTGGCTGGCCCGAGTTCGGTCCCTGACGACAGAGGGGATGCACAGACCCTCTCACCGCCTCTTTGACCATGGACACTTCCCCTCACAGACTGACCAGTGCTCAGAACTTTTTTCCTTTCATGTTTTCCAAGCCAGAATTGCAAAAAACCCATTTTCTAGGCCATCATCTGTCTTACCCCATTTTTCTTTTTCCTGAGTCTAAGTTGCTGTCTTGTGAGCAATTCGTCACTTACTTGATCACAAATTTTTTTCATTTAGCAAAACTTACATTAGGAAAATTTACCTATTTCAGCATTTCACATAAATGGAAAGTGAGGGTTTTCAGGTAAAAAATCTCTGTTTTAAACCTCATGAAAAGTCTAATCACAAGGTATAAAAGGTAAAATCATATTAATATACTGAGCTGTAAAAGACTCAAGTCAACAACTTCCGACACTGCCAGTTGTGCTGAGAACCCACTACACCTCCTTCCTCGTGAAATGTGCAGAAGCAGAAACGTCCTGACATTCTTGCTGAACAATGTCAGTGGACAACGACGTCCATCTGGAGTGGTCAAGGACTGCCACGTCCTACGGACAAATCACAGCTTGTTTTCACGAAGATCATTTTTAAGTAAGTCAGAAGAAAAAGAGAAAAAGGTTAGTCTTCAAATTCAAGGAGAT
>PVJA010033935.1:8836-23038 GCA_004027025.1 Myocastor coypus | reverse complement strand
AGATATTTGGAAATTCAAGGAAATACAAAACTGTAGCCTGTCAAGAATATGGTTTTTGGCCCAGTCTCTTATTTTCAAGTACTATTCTTGAGAGAATGACAGTAACTGAGTTTACACCAGGAGCAGTACATATCAAAAAGACAAGAGTGACATGTATTCCAAACATAATTTTAGCGTTACATTGTGCTATAATCAATATTCTGAACCTTTTGAAGGTTCTTGAGACCAATGTCTGATTCATCCTGTGTACATAAGTGTATGGTTTTGCTATTGATGTTTTCTGCTTTGTCTGCTTCCAGTCACTTCGTTGTTTAATCCATAACACATTCAGCTGTGTTATGCCCTTAAGTTCTTGTAGGCATAATTATAATTTAAACTAAATTTTTTTCTCGTGGTTATTTAAGGCTACTGGATTTATATGCATATATTTGAAAAGCAATATTAGAAAATGTAGCTTACAATATGTTCATATTCAGGAAGCCATAACAATCATACATGTATATGCACCAGATATCACTGCATACAGCTTCATATAACAAACATTAGTGGGACTGGCCAGATGGTTTAGTGATTTAAGAGCCTGCTTAGGAAAGGTTAGGCAACCACAGGGACAGCAGTTCAAGCCCTGGCACCACATGCAGCTCCAGAACCCCCCCCCCAGGGCAGACTGAGTCAGCTATAATAAAAAACAAAACAAAACACTAGTGGACTGGGAAAATCAGATAGGTGCCAATAGAATTGCAATGGGGAGTTATAATAGCCCACTGTCACACATAGGTCAGCCAGATCTCAGAAAAAAAAATCAACAAAAATATATCAAGAGTTAAACCAAACCTTTAAATAAATGATTTAGAGAAGGAGTAATGTTTCTTCTGGACATCCATAGAGTATTCCACCCCAAAACAACAGAATACACGTGGGACTTCCTCTAAAGGAGATCATATTCTAGACCATAGAACATGGGTAGGTAAATGCAAAGGAATTAAAATTATCCCATGTATATATATATATATATATATATATATATAATTTTTTATTTTATTTATTTTTTTTTGGTGGAACCAGGGTTCAAACTCATGACCTTGCACTTGCAAGGCAGGCACTTGTGCCACGGAGCTATCTCCTCATCCCCTTATCCCATGTATATTAATGGATCATAGTGCAATAAACTAGAAATCAACAGCAAAACATACCACAGAAATTACAGAAACACATAGAAGATAATACCTTTTTGAATAATCAGTGAGTCACAGGGGAAACTAAAGAAATTAGATAGTTCATATAATCAAGTGACAATGATAGTATGATATCAGAATCTATGACATTCAATGAAAAGAGTTCCACGAGGTAAATTTATAGTGGTGAATTCCCACACCAGAAAAATACAATGAGGTCAAATAAATGACCTATTGAAGTACATCAAGGGTGTAGAAAAGCAATAATAATCCAAGCTTGAAGGTTGTATGAAGAAGTACGTTAGGAAGACTAGAGGAAATACTATGCAATGGAAACTAAAATATCCAATGCAAAGAATCAATGGATTGAGGAGTTGATTCTTTGAAAGATTAAGCAAAATAGTTAAAACTTTACCCAAACTGATGAAAATAAAGAAGAAAAAGATCCAAATTCATACAAAAAAGGTAGAAAGGACAAAATCACAATAGATTGTGCAGAAATGCACTTCACTTGTAACTATAGTGGAAAATTCAGAAGAAAAGGATAGATTTGTAGACGCATGAATTGACAACCCTGAATCAAGAAGCTATAAAAATCCTGAATAATCCAGTATCAGTCAAATAAATTGAAGAAATAACAGAAACTGCCAATTAAGAAAAGCCCAAGTACTAATGAGTTTACTGAGTTGTACAAGAATTTTAAAGGTCTGATGCTACTACTTCTCAAACTCTTTAATGAAACCGAAAGGCAAGCAATACTCCCAGAGTTATTCCTGGATGCATAAGTTACCTTAATACCTAAGCTAGAGTAGGGTGCAATAAAAACAAACATCTAAAGTCCTATCTATTTAATGAACACAGATGTAAAAATCTTCAATAAACATAATGTAACACATAAACAGAATCAAAGACAAAAACTACAAAGTCAATTCAATTGTTTGATTTCTCAAAGAAAACTATAACAAGAGTTTAAATTTGACCTAGATATTCTCTTCCTAGGTGTCTTTTTGAAGGAGTTATGCAACAGTGACACACGTATATCTGTGTTTATATCAGCTCAGTTCATAATGGCTATATCTTGAAAACAGCCCCTATGGTAATCAACAGATGAATATTTTAATAAAAAATTCAGCATTAATACATGAAGAAGTACTACTCTGCCATACATAATGATAATCTTGAGATATTTTTAGGTACCTACACGTATTTCAAGACCATGATCTTAAGTGAGATAAATCAGGCCCACAAGTTTCAATTATTTACATTTCTTCATTTGTGTGAGAAACCCAAATTATAAGTGGGAAGCAAAATGAAAAAGAGGTATTAGGAAGCAGGAAAAAACTTGCTAAAGCAGATCAAGAGATTGGGGAGGGGAAGGGAGGAAAGGAAAAAAAAACACAAAAGAAAAAAAGACATGAAAATAAATGTTCCCATATCTTCTCCATAGACCCACCTCATCATGTGGTTTTCCTCTACAAAAGTCCCTGGAAGAAACAGCTTCCTGGGGTACATCCACTCAGGACCCTCCTCCTGTCCCTCTCTTGGACAGGAGCTTTCTTTCCCTCAATAAATATGTTCTGCTCATTAAAAAAATGTAAATGTAAATGTAAATGTGCAAGGGAAGAAAGGCTGGAGAGAGGGGGAGAGAATAGGGCAAAAATAATTAAGAGGCGTTATATATGTTGTGGTTTGTGTCTGGATGTCTCCAGAAGCTTCACCCACGTGGGAGGTGGGCTTTAGGAGAGTGGCTGAACTAGAGTTGGTGACTTGTTCATTGTCTAGTGCCAGGGTTGGGAGTGTGAGTCCTACCCCTGCCCTAGGGTAGTAACCTGCATACACTAAGGAGACAAAGGGGCTTGCTCTCCCCTTTCTGCTGTTATCCCTTTTGCTATCTTCCACCACTGTGACCTGTTGCCCATGTGCCATGCCAGCTGACCTTGGAGACAGCTGACTGCAGAGAGACACTTCCACTTCCAAGCTAAGTCTAACTTTCCTCCCCTAATTATGGACATCCGGTATTTAGTCCCAGCAATGAGCGAAATTTCACTTCCCCAAGATCCTATGATCAATGTTATCATTATGTACTGCAAGCCTATATTAAGGAGAAATATGAAACAAGAAAATGTCCATATGTTCAAAATATAGTCAGTTTATGTAAAGAAGAAACGTAAAGAAAAGTTCTTTCACTGTTTTATTTCTAGTACCCTTTAGAAATAAGAAACTGATAAACAAAGGGTCTCATTGACTTGTTCTTCTTCCATGCATATATTTCATAGGTTTGAAGATATATTCCAAGTTCCATGCACAAAACCAAAGCATAACAGTGAGAACACATTTTTTTTTCTTGTTTCAGAACCTTTGTTTATTCATTCATTTTTATGGCCTGCTCAGCCCACCCCGAGGCCAGCGCTGGCACAGCATGTGGTGCCGGGGATCGAACCGCGGTCACTGAAGCCGCCCAAGCTTTCCCAAGCAGGAGCTTTAGATCACTGAGCCATCCCGCCGGGCCCTGAGAACACATTTTTAATCTGAAGAAATTATTTGTTTCTTCAGGGCGTTTTTTTTTCAGTACAGAGTCTTTTTCATGTTCTAGGGCCAGCATGGCATATGGTACCACGGATCAAACTCAGGTCCTTGTGCTTGCCAGGTAGATGCTTAGACTGCTAAGCTATCTTCTCAGCCTCCAGAGCATTTTAAAGTATCTGACTTATGTTATTTATCTCCGAGAAAAAAGTCTATGCTGAATTATCCAAATGTTTCTGGGAAAACTGATTATGTATTTTCTTTTCATTTTTCTTTCTTTTTTTTTTTTTGTTGTAAATCTCTGCATTAGTCCAGCTGATTTTTATTTTTATCCTCTAGTTTATGCTATGACTATGTCTGGGGTTTTCTGTGACTTTTCCAGTAGTGGCTGGTGAAAAAGAAAACTGTAAATGATAATTTCTTGGCATTCTTAGTATTATTTTGGAAAATGACATGCAAAAAATATAGATAGTGGCACACACAAAAAAAACCTCGAATCCACAGAGCTGCTTCACACTTGGAGTTATAGTGACACACATCTCCACGTGGGGTGACTTAGTGGTACAATGTCAGGAAAGATGCCACAGGTGGGGAACTTCTAGCAAAGCTGTCCTGTGATAGGAGTTGCTCTTTCACGATTTGTATCTAGAATTACATTAACTGTGAACTAAAATGATTCTTAATATTTGTGTAGTATTTTGAGACTCAACGGCTATGTCTTGTCTCCTTTTTCTCTGAGTCTCTGGTGAGTACGTGCTCATTCATGAGTGCAGAGATGCACACCTTTTCCTTATATTCTTTTCTAAGGGAAAGTTGAGCTATGTATAGTACTTGTGTTTTACAGTAAAGAAATACATATGCTTTAAAATTCTGGAGGGCTTTTTCTGTTTGCTTTTTTACTTTATTTTTACTTTGAAATCTAAAAAAAAAAAGTTAGTTTTTTTCATTTATTCCCGCTTCCTTTTTTCCTCTTTTTATGGAGAATGAAGATGATTATGCCCAGTGAATGCTTCTGTTGGCTTCTGATTTTTGTAAATTATATCAGCTTGAGTCTTAACTCCAGTATCCCAATAGAACATCGCCAAATTTATTTGGCATTGATTAACAAAAATAAACAGCACAGAAAAACCCTTCCAAGAGGTTACTAACATTGCCAAGTCTTTTTTTTTTTTTTTTTTTTTAAGAACCAATTCCTTTTTTTTAAGAATTATTTTATTTATTTATTTTTTCTTGTTTCAGAACTTTTGTTTGTTCGTTTATTTATTATTTTTATGGCTGGCTGGCTCAGCCTGCCCCAAGGGCAGGGCTGGTGCAGCATGTGGTGCTGGGGATAGAACCACGGTCCCTGCAGCCACTCAAGCTTCCTAAGCAGGTGCTTTAGACCACTGAGCCATCCTGCCAGGCCCCAATTGCCAAGTATTTTGATTTTCTATCTTTTGGGGGATTTGAAGCTTACTTTAAACTCAAATCCCAAATAATGAAGAACTTTGGAATAAGTAAAGCATTGCAATTTTTACAATAGCAAAGTAAAAATTTTTAATTTTAACTTGGGTGGTCCCTAATTTCCTCATTGTTATGTTGAGATTAAATTGATATCTTGCATAATTATCGTGATACCAAAAATATATGCGATGTACCTAATTCATTTTAGTGCAGACAAGATTTTCACTGCAAGCAGATGAAGTTGTTGTTACCCCTTACATGCTTGACCTGGATCAGTGATCCTTGAACCTCATTGTGAACCAGAATGACTTAAAGAAAGGGCTTTTAGCACGCGGATGGTTGGCCACACCCTCAAGCGACAGGTTCATTAGATTTTGACGGAGGTTGAGAAACTCTAAGACAAGGTCATAGCATGTTAATATGATAGCACCAAGGGCAGCACTTCCAGAATGATTGAACTGGAAAGATAATTCAAATGGCAATATAGAATTTTGTGACAGATCTTCTTTTCTGTCGTCCTCTGACTGGTAATTTTGTGACTTTCTATTTTAAACATTAGCTCTTATGTACCTACTTAGAAGTGCTCATTTATCTATTTCTAAGGAACTGGTTGCTTATACTCTGAGGAAAGTGTCAGTGTTGCTGTTTGATAACCACACAACGTATTATCGTGTACGTAAGACTCATGTTCAGTGAATGGAATAAAAGGACCTTTTCTTTACTGGGGCATACTTGAGGGAAAAAAAATGTGATGGAGTTTACTGTTTTGTTTTCTCTTTGAAAGTGACTGAGCAACACAAAGCCTGCCTAAGTGGGAAGCATCTGTTTTCTGTAATGTCTGATGATATGTAGAGTCTCGCTCACTACCACAGTATTCTGCCTGTATGCAACTTAGATAAAAATCATTTAAGTCGAGTGATATCTCCATTTTTATTTTATCTTCCAGATTTGCTTATCTTGTTCAATGGTAATGAAGTTCCAGATAATACGATTCCAGAGATGACCAGGATAGAGGAAAAATCTTGTAAGAGATCATGTTTAATGGGAAAGATCTTGATGAGTCACAAATTAACAGAAGTGCTTGCTTTTAATATTTAGTTACCAGCATTACTAGGTACTTGAAGTCTATATGCACCGTATGTCACCTGCACAGTGTAGCTGTAGACACCCATTCCTGATGAAAGTACAGATGTATAAAATGTAAAGCATTATATTATTTCTTTAGTATCCTCTGAGTCAGCTTGATGTATTGTTAGTGCAATCTCAAACTACACGTTAAGATACTGTTATGGTTTATGTCTAGTTGTCCCCCCAAAGCCTCATGTAATCATGGGGCGAGGACTTGTAGAGTTTGAGACTTGACCTATGATCCCTGGGATTATGTGTTTTAGTTACTGATGGGATTATGGTTCTAAATACTTTTGGGATAATGGGTATAACCTAAAGTGGATAGGCTGAGGCAGAGAGCCGGAATGTAAGATAAAGAGAGAAAGAGAGACAGACTAGGGCTGTTGCTCTCTGCTCCTGTGGTTGGTCGGTTGCCTCTGTCATGATTGTTGCTGTTCCGCTGCCATGAATTGTATGTTCTCTGCCCTGTTCCACTCAGCCTTGGGCTAGCCGAATATAGACTGAAACTCTAGTAACTGTGAACTAAATAAACCTTTCCTTCCTTCATTTTGTGTGTCAGGTATTTGTACCGGTAACGAGTAAAAGCAACTAAGTCAGATAATATGGGTAGCTGCAAACAACATGAGGCAAAGCTTTTCAATGTGCTTGGGTTCCTGCAAACACCAAGAACAGATGTGCAGGTCTCTTCCTTTCTCTGTGTGCTCTTCCTGTGAAATCATCAGACCGATTTCAGGAAGCTTCCTTGTTGTAGATACCATTTACAGATTAAAACAAAGCCTTCATCTTGTGTTAAACCTAAATTCTTCACTCCAGAGTTTTATCACCAACCACATACTTGACATTCACAACTGATACTTGTTATGTTTATGTCTAGTTGTGCCCCCCAAAGCCTCATGCAATCATGGGGCGGGAATTTCTAGAGTTTGAGACTTGATTCATTATCCCTGGGATTATGTGTTTTAGTACTGATGGGATTATGGGTCTGATTATTTCTAGGATTATGGGTGTAGCCTAAGGCGGATAGGCTGAGGCAGAAAGCCTGAATGCAATATAGAGACAGACTCGCACTGCTGCTCTGTGCTGCCCTGGTTGTTCCATTGCCTCTGTCACCATATTGTTGCTTTTCTGCTGCCATGAACTGCTGCTCTCTGCTATGTGCCACTCAGCCTTGGAGCCAGCCAAATATGAACTGAAACCTCTGCCAACTGTTAGCTAAATAATCGTTTCCTTCCTTTACTTTGAGTGTCGGATATTTGTCCCAGGAACGACTACAAAGTAACTAATACAATACTAAGTGGAAATCTTCATCATATACTACAACCTACATTTCTTCAGTTTTCTCCAAGTTAATATTAATTATTTTACTTAAATATTTCAAGCCATATACAGTATCTTTATCATTGGCTCTCTAAAGTACCTCAGGTTTCCTCCACAAGCAAACCTGTCCATGGTGCTTGAATAAGTAATCAGAATCTATGCCTCACCCATCCACTGTTGCTCCCCTCTCCCCAGCCCCACTGTCCTTCAGCCTACTTACCTCCATAGTACATGGTTCCAATGACCATGACAGAGATATTTAAAATTATAAATCAAGGTTGTTTAGCCAGTTGTATATTCGACTGTACAGGGTTAAGGCACTGAACACACAGACCTCTGGCTGTGTTGGAAAAGACTATATGCATAGTGCTCTGAAGCCAAGTTACCACAACTGAGGTGGCCAAGGACATACATGGGCTGCTGTCACCTCCTATTCCAGAGTAATATAGCTTCCAACCCTGGAGATCAAACAGTCTCTTAACTGATAAGATGGACTACATAAAGTGTTCTTGTCACTGCCTTCCCAAGGTCCTGCTCAGTTACCACCTTGCCTCAATATCCCTTTCTGTTTTTTGAAAGCCAAATTGTATTACTAGTCTCTTTTATTTAAGCTGTTGGCTGTCCACTTGTTTAGGAGATTTGAACTAGGCCAAGACCCTGATCTGACTTGTTGTCTCAGAATCATGCAGTGTCCTCCTCTTTCCCAGAGTTAATGATAACTTTTTGATACTGTAGAAGGCTGCACATGGTTTGGACTCATCCCACAGAGCTCTGGCTGCCAATAATCTCACTCTGTGGCACTGATTTTTCATGTACTTTCTTTTCATACAAATAAATTTTCTGTCTCTTATTCATGGTTTATTTTCTTGGTTTAAGATTCTGTTCAAATGCCACTTTGTCAACAGTTTTCCCCTTTGTTGGCCATTACTTACATCTAATAGCTTTATTTTGTTCGATAGGCACTCTCCATGACACCAAGGTGCTATGAGCTACATAGGTTGTTAGACTCACAGAAGGTGGAAAGCATCTGAGGACCACTGGCATGGAAATAAAATGGAAAGTTATTACAGGGGCAGCAACAGCAGGCTGCTCCACAAACAACGATGCCAGAAGGACTAGCGTGCCTGATATGTAGGCTGGTTAAGAGCAGCAAGGAATGGCTGGGGCTGCATCTCAGCAGCATAGCGCCTGCCTGGCAAGCATAGGCACTGGGTCTGATTCTTGCTGCCAAAACAAGCAAATAAGAAAGCAAGCAAGCAAGCAAATAAACAAACAAAACACCCCAGCAAGAATGGCTACTGCACAGACAGGGCTGACCTACAGAAAAGAGGTGTTTCATCTTGTGGGGACAAAAAGAATGCCATATTCATGGATTTTTTTTTTTTTAAAGGACGAGAGGCCTCTGGATATGGTAGAGTTAATTAGTTAACTCTACTGTATCAATCCAACCCAGTTAGCTTGTGTATCTCCTGCTTTCTTATCTTAGGCAGTTTATCAGCTTATTCCTTTGGTTTACTGCTGCTTTCTCCTTCCATCTTATCACCCCAAAGTGCTGAAAGTGCGTATTTTGTGTGGCATCTCCTTTGACATCTTAGTTCCCTGGTATGGTGTCACCTATGTAGATTTCAGGGTCAGATTGTCTGGGATCTAATCCATCTCTATAGCTGTTACATAGATTCTTTTCTGGCTGCTCCTGAACTAGTAACAAATCATGCTTCAAGTCTTGGTTGCTTCTTTTCTAACAGGATACCTACTTTTCTGTGCTTTCCTGTGTTTTTAGTGTATAATAATTATTCAATAACTATTGTCCAATAAATGGATGAGCAATGGATACCTGTTATATATCACAACAAACATCTTTTGCCTAAAATATTCAGAGATTTCCTATAATTAACTAGTTTTAAAAATTGATGAAATTATAATCCAAAAAACTTAGAAACGTGCCAAACTCTGTAGTAGCCCCAGTGGAAGGACCTGCATCCTAAAGGAAGAGAGGTTTATTTTGATTTACTCTTTTAGTGAGTTCAGTCCATGGTTGGATGGTTCTAGGTATATTTGACACATTAGAGAAAATCTTCTGAAAGGATGGCAGTCAAGAAAAGAGAAGGGAGAAGCCAGATCCAAGATCCACCCATGTGACCTGCCCTTTGTAGCTGCTTATTCTTATCCTAATGGCACAACCAACCATGATCTCATCATCTTCTAAATGGACCCACCTCTGAATGCATGAGAGTTTGGAAAACATGTTAAACCTGAGCACAACAACCCCAATCACAAGGAAGCTCTGAAAACTATGCCAAAACCCAAATATACTCAAGTTAACTCAAAATTAAAAAGAATTCATAAACAATGAAAAAAATATATGTTAGCTACAGAAGAAAAATGGTAAGGATCACACTGGATGTCTCGGCAGATATGAAGTAACCAATAGTGCACAGCACAGCAACGTGAGTCAGAAAGAGGGGAGAGAACAGAGGAAGGAAAGAATTGAGGATGGAAGAAGGGAAGGAAAGATGAAGGGCATGAAAGATAGAATGGAAGCAGAGGAAGAAATTAATCTAAAATGCTGATTGGTGAGCATAGCATTGAAAAGCAAAATAACCTCCACAACAGTTGAAAAATGCAACAGTTGAAAAAATTAGTCATTAGCTATAACTCAATATAAAATATATTGAAGGAAGACTTTAAGAAAATGCAAATGTGTCTATGACATAGAAGAGCTCTGTGATATGTCACTATGTAGATATGTATAAGATTGTAAAAATACTTCAAACACTTATAAAGAGCTATTAAATAATGACAACAGTGCATGTAGAATTTCTAATTATGTACAAGTAAAAAGTATGATTACAAGGAAGGTAGCAACAGCAGTACACTGTTTAAGGCTGTATTAGGAATGTGAAATAGGAATGAAAATGTAATAGCCTCATTATTATAAACAATAGGAATATTACATCTTCAGTACATTTTTAGTGACATTCACAGGGAAATCTGCCTGGGTCTGAATTTCTCTTTGTAGGCAGGATTTTAAAGAAGCACATATTCACTTAATAGAGACAACACTATTCCATATAATATTTAAATTTAAAACTTTTAAATCCATTTTTATAGTATCAATAAATATGGGAAATGTCTGGGAAATGATGAGAAGGAGAAATCATAAATTGTCAGCACTAAAAGCAAAAGGTATGATAAAATTTCTGATTTTATAGATGTTAAGGTAGTAAGGTACTATCTTGTAAGTAATTTCATGGCAATAAAATTTGATAATGAAAGTGAGATAGAAAATTTCATCAATGGATAAAGAACAAAGCCATATCCAAAAAGTACATACTCAGAATAGTGTTATCTTTATTAAGTAAATTGTGTTTCTCTTTAAAATCCTGCCTACAAAGAGAAATTCAGACCCAGGTAGATTTACTTGTGAATGCTACTATACATTTTATTTATTTATTTATGTATGTATGTATGTATTTATGGATTTATTTGATGCAGTTTCTCACAATACAGCTTGGCCTTATGGTGATCCTCCTGTCTCAGCCTCCCCAGTACTGGGATTACAGGTTTACCTCACTATACTCAGTTTAGGTGGCTGTTTCCAGAACTGGAACAACATGAGACATTGAACCTGAATCCTTGCACTTGCCAGGCAGATGCTTAGACCACTGAGCTATGTCTCCAGCCCAGCCACTAAATATTTAATGAAGATGTGATATAACTGTTATCTAAATCCTTTTAGAAAATTAAAGAGCACAGAATACATCCCAACTACTTCTATGGTATCAGAATCATGTAAAAATATTAACAGAAACCTATATACTTGTATATTTCAGGACATACATTCAAATATTCTAAATAATATTCTAGAAATCTAATTTAATACTATGTGGAACACATGATTAAGTGGACATTATTCCTGAAATTCAAGGTCAGTTTTATATTTTGAAAAAAAAATCGATGTAACATATTAGATTAATAAAATTAAAGAAAATATGGTTGTTTCAAGAGATGCAGAACAGCATTTGGTAAAATTTAATACCCATGCCTCTTTTAAAAAAGCACTTAGTAAACTAGGAAGAGAAGGAAATTTTCTACAGCTAAGGTAAGACAGCAGAGGAAAACTTGTAGCTCAAATGCACTTAATGGTAAAATTTGGGTCCTTTCCCCATAAAATTAATAAAACAAAGTACACCATTTCCTCTTTCTTGATGTAGTCACCTAAGATAAAACAGCAAAAGGTATATAGATTGGAAGGTAATAAAAAGCATCTACTTGCTGATGATTTCCTTGTGTACAGAAAATACAAAAGGAGCATACAAAAAGATTTTGGAATTAATACTTGGGTTTAGCAAGGCTGAAAGCTGAGGTCAATGTACAAAATTCAATTGTATTTCCATATGCCAGCAGTGAACAACTAGAAATTGAAGTAATAAAATTTTCAGGCAAAAGCAGAACATTATGAAAAATCTAGCAAACACTGTTGTTATGATTTATGACTAGTTGTCCCCCCAAAGCTGCATGCAAATATGGGCGGGGACTTTATGTGTTTTAAGTACTTCTGGGATTATGCGTATAGTCTAAGGTGGATAGGTTGAGGTAGAGAACATGAATGTAATATAAAGAGAGACAGAGAGACAGAATCAAGCTGTTGCTGTCTGCTTCCCTGGTTGTTCTGTTGCCTCTGTCACTATTTTGTTGCTGTTTCACCGCCATGAACTGCTGGTCTCTGCATTGTGCCACTCTGTCTTAGATTGAGCCGAGTGTGGACTGAAACCTCCAGTAACTGAACTAAATAACCTTTCCTTCCTTCATTTTGAGTGTCAGGTATTTGTCTCAGCAACAAGAGAGAAGTAACTAGGCCAACTGTGAATACAGGTACATTAGGTACTGCAAGGCTATGTTGAGAGAAATCAGAAAAGTTCTAAAAGGAGAAATATTCCTGTTTGCAGGGCAGAGGACTCAAAAATTTTAAATGTAAGCTTTCCCCAATTTAATCTTTGTAATTAGTGGGATACTAATCAAAATTCTAGAAAGCATTTTTGAGGTGTATAAATTTTTAAGGTGACCCTAAAAGGGTATGGGATATTAAGAAACCTCAAAAACATGAATCAAAACTAGAAGATTAATACTACCAGGCTTTGAAACTCAGTATCAGATTGTATTTATCAAGGCATTTTGAGGTTTGATAAAGATTGGAAAATGGATCCAAAGAACATAGAAGACGTTTCAGAAATAAACCTATAAATATATAAATAACTAATTTTGTCAGATAAATAATTTAGTGGATAAATGATAGAAATAATAGTGTTTTTAACAAATTAGGTTGAAATAGCTAGATGTATATATGTAAAAATAAACTTTAAAGCATACACATAATATATACATAATTTAACGGAGATTGGATTATTCACTTTAATGTAGAATGCAAGAATAGAAGATTCTACAAGGAAACACTCTTCCTGACCTTATATGACTCAAAAATTCTGTATGTGCGATGAGTGCTAATAGTAAAAATGGTGCTTCAACAGAATTGAGAAATGTCTTGCTCTTTGAAAGATGTTAGGAGAATTAAGAGACAGGCAATATTTTGGGTGCAAATATTTTCAAATCACATATCTGTTAAAATACTGACATTACCTAAAGGAAAACAAAATGCAATAAGACAAAATTCATCTCACTAAAAATATGGGCCAAGGGTTTTTAATATTGAACAGAGGGGCCCGGCAGGATGGCTCAGTGGTCTAAAGCGCCTGCTTGGGAAAGCTTAGGCGGCTTCAGGGACCGCTGTTCAATATCCGGCACCACATGCTGCGCCAGCCCTGCCCTCAGGGCGAGCGGAGCTGGCCATAAAAATGAGTAAAAATGAGTGAATAAAAAAAACCCAAAAAACAAACAAACAAACAAACAAACAAACAAATAAACAAAAAAAAACCCAAAGGCTCTGAAACAAGAAAAATAAAATAAAATTAAATTAAAAATTAAAAAAAATATTGAACAGATATGTCAGTAAAGGAGAAAAGCCTAACATCCTGAAATCTTAGAGAAATTCAAATTGATATCACAGTGAAGCACCACAACTTTCCTAGCATGAATAAATTTAAAAAGCATCAAAATTGGAAAGAGGGCCAGAGAGATGGCTCAACAGTTTAAAATGCTTAGTCTAAAGTTCGCTTAGGCAAACTTAGGCAACTGCAGGGACCACAGTTCCATCCCAGCACATCATGCTGCACTAGCCCCATCCCCAGGGCAGGCTAAGCCAACCCTAAAAATAAACAAACAAACAAACAAACAAACAAACAAACAAACAAATAAATAAAATTGGGAAGGGAAGGGTATAGATGGATAGGGATGCAAATGTAAAATGGTACAGGCATTCTCAGAAAGAGCATGACACTTCTTAAAAAATCACAGGAGAGGGAAGTAGGGGTGAAGATTCATCTATGTATAGAAACTGGATGGCTTGGACAACTACATTGTGCATTTCTGCTGGTCTATGGAAAGGAGCAAATACTACTTAGTTTCTTTTGTCTCCTTTTTTTTTTTTCAATTGTTTGAACTTTTTTTTTTTTTTTTTTTTTTTTTTTTTTTTTTTTTTTTTTTTTTTTTTTTTTTTTTT
>PVJA010033934.1:0-22953 GCA_004027025.1 Myocastor coypus | reverse complement strand
TTGTCTTTTTGAGACAGGGTCTCACTATGCAGTTGAGGCTGACCTTGAGCTCACTTTTGTAGCCCAGGCTGGTCTCGAACTCGCACCAATCCTCCTGCCTCAGCCTCCCAAGTGCTGGGATTACAGGCATGAGCCACCACGCCCGGCTAGCACAGGTTCTCTTATGTCCCAAGTCCTCACTGGCCTTGAAGGGCTAGGGCCAAAATGTTGGCTATCTTTGTGGCCCTTTTTTTTCTCCAATTTTTGGTCTGTTAACTTACATTCTCAACTCTCCAGCAGAGAAGCTTCGTGATACTACTACCCTATAACATAGGTAATTGATCTTAACATCACTGTCTGTCTGAATATGAAACATCGTAGACTTAGCTTGAAATTGGTATTTGCCATCAATCATTGATATTCTAATAAATCTCTATAGAATGTGATAAAAGTAGTTACATAAGCCGGGTGTGGTGGCACACGCCTGTAATCCCAGCACTCGGGAGGCTGAGGAGGATTGGTGCGAGTTCGAGACCAGCCTGAGCTACAAAAGTGAGCTCAAGGCCAGCCTGAACTGTATAGTGAGACCCTGTCTCAAAAAAATGACAAAAAAAAAAAAGTAGCTACATATTTTTACGCAGACATTTAGAAATCAAATGATGTACAAAATTATAGCCTGTCAAGCCTATGGCATTTTGCCTAGTCTCTTACAATCAACATCCTTTTTTTTTTTATTAGTCAACCATTTACTTCAAGAAAAAGTATAGCAGTAACTAAGTTTACATTAGAAGCAGTACACATCTAAAATACCAGAATGACAGGCATTCCAGGCATATTTTTAGCATTGCATGTTGGTATCATTAATGTGAAAAATCTTTTGAAGGTTCTTAGGGCCAATAACTGATTCATCCTATGTGCATAAGTGCATGGTTTTGTTCCTGCTATGTTTCCTCTCTTTTCTGCTTCCAGTCACTTGTTGTTTAATCCATTCAGCTGTGTTATGCCTTTCCATTTTTATTTCTGATATGTTTTCTGCGGTGTCACAGCAGAGAAACAGGCAGAAGGAAAAAGGGAAAAAGGCTTTATTCTCTTGGAGGACACAGAGAGAATTCAGGGAAGATAAGGAATTCTCTGAATTGGAGCAAAGGGAGACTGAGGCTTTTATGGCCTTTTTCCAGGGGTAGGATTTGAGGAGGATGTTTAGATTTGCCTGAGGAGCTGATTGAGGCCTTCCCTGAGGTGGCTGGACAGGTGGAAGGAAATTGCACCCTGCGCTGAGTTGGAGAAGAAAGGGGAGGGGGTCTTTGGGAAGATAAGCTATTGTTTTAAGAGCTTCAAACATATTAGATGCCTACCATAACGATTCAGCAATTCATACTAGGGCCAGAACCTATCAATTTCTTCTTTAGAGTTCTTACACTAGAGAGACTATATGATATTTACACATGTAGGTCTGGTTTATTTTGCTTATGAGTTTATGTTCAATGTACATCCGTTTATATATGAAATCTTCCAGTTTATTATTCTTTATAGCTGAGTAATATTCCATTGTATAAAAATATCACATCTTTTTCAACCATTCTTCAAAATATGAGCATTTTGGTTGTTTCCAAGATTTGGCCATTACAAATTGGGCTGCTATAAACATAGGCACACAGATAGCACTATGGTATGATGTCTTCAGTTCTTCTGGGAAAGTTCCCAGTAGGGGGATAGCTGGGTTGAATGGGATTTCCAGTTCTAGTTTTTTAAGGATCCTCCACACCACTTTCCATAATGGTTGCACCAATCTGCATTCCCACCCGCAGTGGAGAAGGGTTCCATTCTCCCCACAGCCTCTCCAACATTTGTCATTGGTTGATTTCTTTATGACAGCTGTAGAGGTAAGGAATTAACATCTTAGGTAGAGAAAGATAATAAACAAAGCCCAGAGACAGCTGTAATGGGTTACTTAGGGTTATCTGAAACCTGGGATTCAAGGAGGCGGAAAACAGCTTGTTCTAATGGCTCCTCAATCATTGTCTCTTCCCTTATTTGGGAAGATACTGCTTGTTTTATCCCCTGCTTGGAATGTTTTCAATTAGGATTTGTATTAACCTGTTAGGTAAATGGTGATAGAAGTAGTGGTCTCTGGTCTGCATTCCCCAAAGCAGTTATGCAAATTCCGTAGGCTGTCCTTTAGTATTCAATAAAAGTAAGATTCTTCTGTGGGTCAAGGCTCACTTCGAGAGAGACAAATCTCAGTGAGTCCTCTGAACTAAATTCACCAGGTTTCTCGTGGTTCCTTTCAGCACCGACACAGAACATCACAACAATAGCCATTCTTTCTGGAGTGAGATGGTATCTAAGTGTTGTTTTAATTTGCATTTCATGGATGGCTAGCAATGTGGAGCATTTCTTCATGTACTTATAGGCTTGCTGAGTTTCTTTCTCTGAGAAGTGTGTATTCATCTCAGATGCTCATTTCTGGATTGAATCTTTGAATTTTGGAACCCTAATGGTTATTTCTTTATAAATTCTAGGTAGAAGACCTTTGTCTGAATACTTATTAGTTAAGATCTTTTCGAAATGTGTGGGTTGTCTTTTCACTCTGTTGGTAATTTCTAAAAAAAGCTTTTTTCTTTAGAAAGAAAGAAAGAAAGAAAGAAAGAAAGACTGGTGGCAATATTCTTGCTAATTTCTTTCCTTCTACATTAGGAAAAAAACTCTCATAGCTAATGGTTTTTTTATTATTGTTATTCTCCTTTTTTTTTTGTCTTTTTGAGACAGGGTCTCGCTATGCAGTTGAGGCTGGTCCTGAGCTCACTTTTGTAGCCCAGGCTGGTCTCGAACTCGCACTAACCCTCCTGCCTCAGCCTCCCGAGTGCTGGGATTACAGGTGTGAGCCACCACGCCCGGCTTTATTCTCCTTTAAAAAAAAGAAAACTCTCAGGCACGATTTGCTGGTGGCTTTTGAAGAAGGCACCTTGGCAGGGTTGCCTCCTCTGGAGTGATATGTTTGAGTATTCCACAACTTTATATACTTAAGGCATTTTGTTTTCTTTTCTGACAAAGTGCATGTTTTGCTGGTTTCTGATCTTGTTTATAATGGCCCCCCAAAAAAGGGAGAAAAAGACATGCCCCTTTCAGCCTCTTCCCTGGAGTCAAGATGCAGAGCCAGGATTTGTGGGGCCGGCTGCCCCAGTGTGGGTGGAGGTGGTCACAATAGTAAGCCAGGTCGCCTGAACCCACTTGTCCCCTTCAGACCAGTCTCAGAGAGCCTTGCAGGCTCCAGGTAACCTTGTTCGTGGACCCTATGGCTGGGCCCACGGGTAAATTCCAGGACCCTCCTGGCAACACCTGAATGCATGGACCCTAGAGCTAGACTGCTTTCTCACTGTGTCCTTTTCGCACATGCCCAGCGGGATTGTGGGCAACGCTGAGGCCCGGGTGAGCAGCCCATAGCGACATCTGGGGGTCCCCAACCCCATCCCACACCTCCTCCTCCTCTTCCTCTCGTTGCTCAGGCAGGCTGCTTTGGGGCTCAGGTTACGTTCTCACACACGCTGCTCAAGGCTCGGCTGACCCACACGGTCTAGTGCAGAAGGAATAGGCTTCTGGGCATGGGCTTCTCGCTATTGAGGTACAGCTGGCACATGCACCCCAGCCCCTTCAAGGCCTTGCTGATGTCCCACACCTGCAGTTGCTTGCAGGCACTGTTGGCCATGCATGCGGAGGAGCTCCTTCTCCCTCTTGGCCTTCTGCTCTGGGCAAGAATGCTGTCCCCATCCTTCCAGGCTGGTCTGTGCTCACAGGGCCTTCAGCTCCTTCTCCTCCTTCACAGGGTCGGTGGCTGATGTGTTTTCCTAGTCCAGGCCACTGTAGGAGTCAGGTGGCTGAGTGAGGTTGGGCAAGGTGTCAGGCTGGTTGGAGAGAGCTGAGTGGTTGTGCAAGAGGCTGGTACTGCCCACAGGACCATCCTGATGTGGCCACCCCAACCAGGCCTGAACGGTGCCCGCCTACTCACACAGCACCAGCAAAGCTTGAGGCTAGAGCACCATGGCTGGGCAGCAGGCTGTACATGTCACCCGCTGTGCCCACAGCACAGCTGTGGGGCATGTGGGTTGCCTCATCCAGGTAGTCTTGTTCAGGCCATAGAGTTCCCCATGGTAGCTGGGTGATAAGGCCCAGGGGACTCCTGTGTGAGGGTCACTACGATGTCCCAGCCAGGCCATGTGGGGAGCCCATAGAGGTTGAGGAGGTTGGTGAGAAGTTACTGCTAGAGTGGTCTGGCGAGTAGATCGAGGCCAAAGCTTTCCCAAGGGTGTTCCCCAAGCTGCCAGCTGAGGCCCCACAGGACCATAGGAGGCTGTGGGGCCCAGTCATGGGTGCTGTGTAGCTGGGGACCCTGCCATTTAGGTGACTCTGGGGCCCAAAGAGAAGGAGGCTACAGCAGGAAGAGTACTGCTCCCCTCAGATCCATGCAGCTGGTAGCCCAAGCACTCAAGCAGCTAAAGAAGGCTGAAGGCACTGCTAGCCATGGAGCTGCTTGCACCTTGCACCCTGCCCAGGTGCCAGAGGCAGGAGGATGAGGCACTGCCCAGCATGGGCCAGAAGCCCACTGGGCCTGGGGGCTTCAGAACTCTGCAGAGGGGTGCAGGCTGCCATCTGCCATGTAGAAGGGGGTGTGGTACACATTGCATGGGGTCTTGTTGGAGGGAAGGCAGTGTCCCTACCTTCAACATCACCTGAGCTGGAGGGTACACTTAGGAAGGAAGATCAGACAGGCCTTTCTGGCCCTTCTTGGGCTGTGAGTCTAGGCCACCATCTGCAGCTCTCTGCCAGAGGTTGCTGGAAAAGCAGGGGTAATACATGGAGCTATCCTTGACCGCTGAAGATGTGTCAAGCAACCCCAGACTGCTCAGAGCCTGCTCTCCTGGCAGGAAGCCAGCCTGTGTCAAGCTTGCTTCTCTTCGAACGCAGGGTCCATGCCCCACTTGCCACCCTGGCCTGTGAGCCCAGATCCCAGGAATGCGGATGATGAGAGGTCATGATGGGAATCACTGAAGTGGGAACCTCCACTGTAGGTCTGGCTTGGGCTGGTCACTGGGGCCCTCAGGTCTCATCAAGGTGGCCAGTCCTTGAGACCTGAACCTCCAAACTAGGCTCCAGCCAGGGAGTGGGCCAGCCTTTCCACTGGCCGCAGGCAGTAGGAACATCAGGCTGAGGTCTGGAAGGTCACTCAACCTTTGTCAGTGCCCACTGGTGCCTCCTCTGGGCTTGGCTTATCTTTTGGCAAGAACGGGGTGTGCGGGGGAGGCTGGCCTAGACACAACCCTGCTCAGTGAGGACTGGCACAAGGTGTGTCGAAGGCGGCAGCATGAACACCCCTCCACCCCACCTCACCTCACCCTGCACAGAGGGGCCTCTCAGCTTGTCCCTTCTGAGGGTTGCATGTGGACAGTGGCAGGGTAGGTGGCCTGCCCCACCTCCATCCCCATTGCTGCATCTTCCACTCTTAACATGGCCAGCCCCAGGGCTGTGTCAGTGGCATGCAGTTCTCCACAGTACTCACCACCCAAGCGGGGTCCAGCTCAGCACTGGCCCATTACACCTGTGACCGCTGCCACCTCATCTTCCCGCAGCAGGTGAGACAACAATTTTAAAAATCATCTGGAACTAGAGGGAACTAGAATAGTATGGCGATCCTAGTCAACAAAGGTAAGACAGGAATATCGCAATCCCTGGCTTGAAATTATATCACAAAGTTACGTGATAAAACAGCATAGTACTGCAAAAAAGATCTGCAAAAACTTCTGAGATCAATGGAACAGATTAGAAGATGAAGAAACAACTCCAGACCTATCAGCCAGCTTGTCTTTAACAAAGGAGCCAAACACCTTCACTGGAAAAAGGACAGGTTCTTTAGCAAAAGGTGCTGGAAAAGCACATACCAAGGACCAAAGCCAGCCCCATGTCTGGCACCATGCATTAGACCAAAGTCGAAGTGGCTAGAAGGTCTACATATCAAAGCAGAAGTAGTAAATCTGCTGAAAGATAGAACAGACAGAACTCTTAAAGATACAGGTGTAGGCCAAAGCTTTATGAATGAAACCCTATCACACGGGAACTAGCACAAAGAACACCTGGGATCACACCTCATTAAAAAGTGTTTGCATGGCAAGAAAAGCCACCAGCTGCATAAAGGCACAGCAGTGTGGGGAAAATGGTACCAGCTCCTCCTCAGAAGCTGGCTATGGACAGCAGATAAAGAACTCAAACGATCAGGCCCCTCAGGTTGAAAGACCCAGTAAAAAATGGGCACCTGACATAAATAGACACTTCTCAGATGATACAGCAGAAACAACAAATAAATATATGAAAAAATTTCAACATCACTGGTCATTTAAGAAAAGTGAATTAAAACAATGCTGAACTGGGGAAATAGCTCAGTGGCACAGTGCCTGCCTGGCAAGTGCAAGGTCCTGAGTTCAATTACTGGTACGAAGGAAGGAAGGAAGGAAGGAAGGAAGAAAACACAGTGTGCCGGGCGTGGTGGCGCACTCCTTTAATCCCAGCACTTGGGAGGCTGAGGCAGGCGGATCAGTGCAAGTTCAAGACCAACCTGGGCTACAAAAGTGAACTCAAGAAAAAAAATAAATAAATAAATAAAAAATAAAAAATAAAAAATAAAATAAAGCTGGGCATGGTGGTGCATGCCTGTAATCCCAGCACTCGGGAGGCTGAGGCAGGAGGATTGGTGCAAGTTCGAGAACAGCTTGGGCTACAAAAGTGAGCTCAAGGCCAGCCTGAACTGCATAGCGAGACCCTGTCTCAAAAAATAATAATAATAATAAAAAAATAAAATAAAATAAAATAAAAAATTTAAAAAAAGTGAGCTCAAGGTCAGCCGGAACTGCATAATGAGACCCCGTCTCAAAAAGACAAAAAAAAAAAAAAAAAAAAAAAAAAAAAAAAAAAAAAAAAAAAAAAAAAAAAAAAAAAAAAAAAAAAAAAAAAAAAAAAAAAAAAAAAAAGAAAGAAAGAAAGAAAAAAGAAAAAAAGAAAACACAGTGGACATGATGCTACATACCAGGAGGCTGAGGCAAAAAGATTGCCTTGAGTTTGAGGATGCTGGCACTGCACAGCAAGACCCTATTTTAAAAAAAAGAAAAACACTGAGATTCCATCTGGCCCAGAAAGGAATGGCTAGCATCAAGAAATTAACCAGTGTCAAATGCTGGCAGGGCCGTGGGGGGAAGCAGCCCTCTCCACTGCTGATGAGAGTGTAAACTGGTGCAACCACTAGGGAAATCAGTGTGGGATTCCTCAGAACACTAAAACTACAGATTCTGTTAACTGAAGAGTCCCCCTTCTTAATATCATCCCCCTAAAATCCAAAGCATCTTCCCACCGTAATATACAAGCAGCCATGTTTATAGCAGCACAGTTTATAATAGGTGAATTTTGGAGCCAGCTCCATGGCCACCAACTGATGAAAGGATAAAGATGAGTTTTTCTGTACAATAGAGTACTACTCAGCCATAGAGAAGGATGAGTTTGAGACATTGCTAAGTAAATGCATGAGGTTATGCTCAAGTGAAATAAATTGGGGACACACATGTAAATACCGTGTGAGAAACCCAGAGTGTAAATAAGGACCAATAGATATTGGATAATTGGAAGAAAATGTTAAAATGAGAAGGGGCACTAGGTCAGGGAGGAAAAAAGGGACAAGAAAAAAAGGAGAGAAGGAAAAAATGGAAACGAAACTTTATAAATAAGGAAGAGAAGAGGGGCTAAAGGGAAGGGAGGGGAGTAGGGGAAAAGGCGAAATTATCACAGACAGGGACACATTCCCTGTGATGAGTGTGATCCTATCTAAAATGGATGAGAGATGAGAGATGAGAGACAGATAGACAGACAGACAGTCACACAGAAGTAAGGGAGACAATTACACAGATTGCAGAGACCAGAGCAAGGCGCTCGGAGAGAAAGACAAACGAGCACCAACAACAATGCAGCGTAAACAGCTCAGCAAATAACAGTGCAGTTTCCCTACTAACAGAACGGTTCAACACCTGAACACAGCCCCATTCCTGATTACACACCAACAACACACCCATAAAGGAAGATTATAAGCTGTAATGTGTCTTCACAGGAAGCAGCATATTAACCACTGTTTGTAGACTTCTCCAATTAGGTTCCTTTAATTCCTTCACTTAGAACACTGTTTACATTATCATAGCCAGCATTACTTCTGTTTTTAAAACAATTGGTTACACACCCACTGCCAAATTATGGGTCTGCAGGATATTATCATAAATGAAGACAACTGCAAACACAATGAGCTAGGCATGGTGCTACTCACCTGGAACGCCGGCTCTCAGCAGGATGAGGCAGGATGATCACCACAAGCTTGAGGCCAGCCTGGGCTACAGAGTGAGTTCAAGGCCAGCCTGAACGGCAAAGCAAGACTGCCTCAAAATGAAAAGTGCTTGGAGAGGGTTTTTCCTGCTGACTGGAGGGTGCACAGCAGACTAAAGCAGATGGCCCACTTCAGGGACCTTTGGAGGCAGAGGTCTGCTATAGGGGATTGGAAAGCCTGGGCGGTGGGAGGCTGGGCTGCTGGGGCTCAGGGCCTTTGGGCAGGGCTTGGTCCCAGGCCAGTGTGGGGAGGCGAGAAGCCATAGCAGGGTCCTTGGGTCACTGGGAACCAGGCCCAAAGGTCATGTTGGGGCCACAGCACAGGTGAGTCTCACACAGCCAGGAGCCTCATCCTGTAGGCTTCAGAGGCCTCCAGTGGTCAAGATTTCCCTAAAATACCCAGGAGGGGCATGGAAACTTCCTACTCAGCTTTTCTCTTATCCTAAAACTATTCTAAAAATACAACGTTAGCATCTTGCTCCTGTCCCAAGCCCGGGAGCCCCAGGACCCTTCCCACATGGATGTGATCAAAAGCTCATGTCCAGGGGCCCAGCAGCATGGCTCAGTGGTCTAAAGTGCCTGCTTAGGAAAGCTTAGGCAGCTCCAGGGACCGCGGTTCAATCCCCGGAACCACATGCTGCGCCAGCCCTGCCCTCAGGGCAGGCTGAGCCAGCCATAAAATTAAATAAATAAACAAACAAAAGTTTAAAAAAAAAAAAAAAAGCTCATGTCCTCATGCCCATGTTGACTTTGAGGAAGAGCCAGTCACACAGTGCCAGGTCCTGTGGCTGCTGTGGACGTGGACACAGGGCCCTATTTTCACAAGCCTGCCTCCCCATTGCACAGCTCCTGGGAGCAGCAGTTACCCTACTCTTGATCATACCTTATACAGACATTCAGGAATCATGGGATAAGTGTGTTTGAACCATGGGAGAAGTATGTTTGAGAGAGAATGGTGGGATCAATTTCCAGCGGCCCTCCTGCCTCGGCCTCCCTGGTACAGAGATTTTATCCTTGCACCACCACCTGGCTATGAGTTTTTAAAATGTAGACATTCACTGCCTTGTGCTCTGTCTTTGTCCATCTCGGCCCACCAGAGGGAGTCTGCTGGGCTGTACCCCTCTGAGCCCAGAGTTCTTGTCACCTTTCTCCTCTCAGCTCTCCTCTGGGCCCTCGGGTCCTAAGGCTGAGAGGGGTCCAGAACACATGATAGGAAGGATCCAGAAAGGTCTCAATCCCCTTCACACTCATCCAGGGACTTGACCCCAGCTCACTTCCTGTGCCGATGTCACAGGTCCCTGATGTCACACTAGCTCACTTCCTGTCCTGATGTCACAGGTCCCCGACATTCCACGTATCACAGAGACCAAGGCTGGGGAAGCCAAGCCCTTTTCCTCCAGCTGGTGGAAAGATGGTGGCAAGAAGAGGAACAGGGACCCACTTCTTCATCCTTCTAATGTACTGCTGGCAAAAAGTACAGCTCTGGCCAATGGGAACACGCTCAGGTACAGCCCGGAGAGTACAGGCGACAGATAGAAAATAATGGCCCTAGGCCAGCTCCCTGCTGTGGATCAGTGGTGTTCCTCCCAAAATCCAGGGTTGGCACTATAGTGATGGTGTTCCAAGATGGTGGATGTTGATAGCAGAGGCTTGTGTGGTATGTGGTCAGGGCCCCTGCAGCCTTCCTCCTTATCACCCGTTCTCCTCGGGACTGTGAGCAGCAGATCTCTGATCTACTTTGCCCGGTGGTGAGTATATTGTTATAGAGCAGACCCACAGCCCACCCAAGTCTCCCGCTGTACAACTGACCCTCGGGGAGGGGAGCTGTGCACAAATCACTCTGTCCTTGAAATGCCCTTGACCTCAAGCTCCTTGGGAAAGTTGCATACATTGCACACTTGAACCCAGTGTTGAGTGTGGAGTGGGGTATGTTGCCCAAAGCAGAGGAAGATGGTGCCAGCTCTCATGCAGTCAGACCCACAACATCCTCGGCATATGGGGATTTTCCTTTGAGGAGTATCTCAGCACTGCCCTGGAAGGAGCCCTTTCTGGTCCTTGTTTCCACCTGAGAACTTTATCTTTGTGATCTCATTGATAAGTTATTGAATCCCACCAAGCTAATTCCAATCTACCACTTCCAGTGCAACCCATAGTGAGAATAAAGTCACCGAGGCATATTTATAGTTACGGGGAGCCCAGGGGTCCTAAGTCCAGCCATGGCAATGGCCACCCAGAACAAAGGCCTCAACCCAGGGCCAAATCCAGGTTTTATTCCATCATGAAGAATGGCTTGAGGGGGGCCTGGCGGGATGGCTCAGTGGTCTAAAGCGCCTGCTTGGGAAAGCTTGGGCGGCTTCAGGGACCGCGGTTCGATCCCTGGCACCAAATGCTGCACCAGCCCTGCCATCAGGGCAGGCTGAGCCGGCCATAAAAATGAGTGAATAAACAAACAAAGGTTCTGAAACAAGAAAAAAATAAATAAATAAAAATAACAATAATAAAAAAACATAGAAAAAAAAAAAAAAAAAAGAATGGCTTGAGGATGAATGACTGAGAATGGCCAGAGGTAGGCGAGCATTGTGAGCTGGGCTGTGTGGGAGACCTGCTTTAGCTCAGCAATACACAGAGAGAAGGATGTGCAGAGAACAATCTGCATTACACAACTGAGGTGCTATCTAGTGTTTTGGGGTCCGGTGCTTCAGCTCTGATGTGTAATCTTGCAAGACCCAGGAAATCACAGCCTCTATCTCAAGGCTCCATCCCAGCCAACAGGGTGGAGCCCTGGCTCTTCATCCCATCTTGACCCAGCTCCCACTAGAGAGCAGCAAGTGGGGGTTTTCAGGAAAATACTCACGCCATATTCAAAGACTACCGCTAGCACCTTGGCTAGACCAATATGCATTTCTTAAAGCCCATGGAAAAGTCCTAGCCAGCTCTGCATATGGAAATAGGGTCAGACTAGCTCAGACAGAGACAATTGTGCTCCTCATTCAAGGAAACTCCCCCAGGTGATCCTCCACATGGCCCTGAGGACAGAAAAGACTTTGTGCTAGCAGATAAAAGCCCTGTTTTCAAGCGATCCACAGTGCTGTCGTCACATTCAGAAGATTGTGAAACATAGGCACACCCCTAGCCACATCTCAATCTCCCCAACTGTGGCCTGGGATCAGGTGGCAGGCTGGGGTCAGCGACAAGCAGAGCCCAAGTGCTACTGGCACTGACTGTCTCTTCTGCTCCAAGTGCACCTGAGGCCGCGACAGCCACCAGCTCCACGAGGGGCTGTTGGGGCGTGCACAAGCTACCTGCTCCTCGGCCCCCATCAGAGGTACCCAAGAAGAGAGGCCCGACTGTCACCACTGGAGGGAGGGGACGCTTGTCTCCTGACCTCGGGCCTCTCCAACAAAGACGTGGACAGGACGCACAGATGCGGCCACCAGGCACACATTTACCGAGGTGGTAAAGAAGTACGTTCTGCAGGGTGAGCAGAGATGGCAAACAGACTCTCAGCTCCCGGATGAGGGAGGCGGGTCCTTTGTATCCAGAGCCCGGGTTTGTCCCCTCTCAGGCATCCAAGCGGCCAGTCCTCGGGAAAAGCAGGTCCTGCTGTATGTAAATGAAGGACCAGGAAGAGCGTCTTTTGATTGGCCGGGCATTTATGCAAATGAAGGGTTATAAGGGCATCTTCTGATTGGTCCTGCAGACAGCACTGGATTCAGGTGAAGGAATGAAAGCAGCATTTTTCAGACTGGTTCTGTGTAGGGGGGCAGCGTGTGGGAGGCGCTGGAGATTTGGCTCAGCACTAGAAGGCTTGTCTAGCAGGTTGGAAGCCCTGGGTTCAGTCTTCCACACCAAAAAGAAAAAATAAACCTCCCCTAAAAAACAATTCAACCAAAAAAATACAGTAAAATCAAACAAGGGCTGAGGAAATAGCTCAGTGGCATAAGCACCTGCCTCGAGAGTGCAGGGTCCCGAGTTCAATCCCCATACCATAAAAAAAAAAAAAAAAAAAAAATTAAAAGCAAACAGCTAAGAATCAGCCTAGCAAAGGTGTAAAAGACCTCTACATTGAAGACTACAGTACCCTGAAAACGAAGATTGAAGAGAATATCAGAAAATGGGGAGATAGCTCTTGCTTTTGGGTAGGAAGAACATATAAAGTGAAAAAGGCCATTCTTCCCAAACTGATACACAGATATAATGCAGTCTTGATCAAAACTTCAATAGTTCACAGAATTAGAGAAAATAGTCCTAAAGTTCATTTGAAAACAAAGGACCTAGAATAGCAGAGGCAATTCGGGACAACAAAGGTGAGAGGGCACCATAGTTCCTGACTGAAATGATACTATAAAGCTACTGAGATAGGGGTCCCAGCGGGATGGCTCAGTGGTCTATTTGGGAAAGCTTGGGCGGCTTCAGGGACCGCGGTTCGATCCCCAGCACCACATGCTGCGCCAGCCCTGCCCTCGGGGTGGGCTGAGCCGGCCATAAAAGTGAGTGAATAAACAACACAGGTTCTGAAACAAGAAAAAAATAAAATAAATAAAATTTAAAAATTATTTTAAAAAAATAAAAAATAAAACTACTGTGATAAATACAGCATAGTACTGGCAAAGAAACGGACATAAGGATCGATGGAGCAGACTAAAAGATGTAGAAACAACTCCAGAAGTGCTCAGCTACCTATCTCTAGAAAAGATGCTAAACACCTTCACGTAAAGAAAGGCACCTTCTTTAATAAATGGTGCTGGGGGTGATGAGGTCTCATAGCAAAGCAACACTTGGAATTGGCTAACATGGCAGCCCCCAGCAAGAAGTTCAGCACAAGTTCCTCTCTCTCTCTCTCTCTCTCTCTTTCTCCATGTATCAGTTATTTAATTATGTTCTTAGTAAGGAATTTAGAACACTAACTTATGAGGATAAATTCCATTTGTCATAGCAAAAATAGATTGCAGGTAGCCCTGGAGCTGAGGAACAGCTTTGATTTTTGCTAACATCTGTGAGTTCACCACTTTCTAATCCACCTTACGCTGCTCTGAAATCTGCTCTCTCTTTCTTGGTGTTAAAGATCTCACCCTCCTGATGTCTGGGTTTCCACAGCTTTTTCTTCTTGAAGTAAGCATCAGTGATGTTATGGTTTATGTCTAGTTGTCCCCCCAAAGCCTCATGTAGTCATTGGGTGGGGATTTCTAGAGTTTGAGACTTGATCCATGATACCTGGGATTATGGGTTTTAGTACTGATGGGATTATGGGTCGAAGTACTTCTGGGATTATGGGTGTAGCCTAAGGCGGGGACTAAGGCGGAGAGCCTGAATATAATATAAAGAGAGACAGAGAGACAGACTCAGGCTGTTGCTGTTGCTCTGCTGCCCTGGTTGATTGGCTACCTTTGCCACCATTTTGCTGCTGTTCTGCCACCACGAACTGGATGCTCTCCACCCTGCTCCACTCAGCCTAGGGCCAGCCAAATATGGACTGAAACCTCCACGAACTGTGAGCTAAATAAACCTTTCCTTCCTTCATTTTGAATGTCAGGTATTTGTCCCAGTAACGAGCAAAAAGTAACTAAGACAAGTGAGGTGTTTGGGGATTTTCACTTTGCTGGTATCAATTTTCATAGAGGTGGCGATGACAAATTTCTGGTGTGTTCTTTGTAGAGGACCATGATTAAGGCTAAGAGACCCAGTCCTAAGTAGCAAGCCACTGGCCTGCTGCTTCAGGAAGACCACTTTCTTGCCTCTGATGCTCAGTGAGGATGATCAAGATGGTGCCGGGAGTGATGCTAGCTCCAAGTTTCCTCACATGCTGGTTGAAGGGTTTCTTGCCATGATTCAAAAGCTTTTGGGGGGACAACCTGATCAGGCCCTCCTGCTGTTCCTCTCTCAGACAGGAACTTTTTTCCCCCAGTAAATCTATTCTGCTCATTTAAAAAAAAATTGAGGGGGTGGCTTTTATAGGGTAGTATGTAGGCATTTTTCAAAGCTTAGCCACCTGGGTAACTGCATTCTTGTCCCCACTGACTGGCTTTGTGATGGGAGCAAGAACTTTCTCCTTTTTCTTGTCAATCTTCAATTTAGCAGCTGTGTACTTTCTCTTGTACAAAGCCTTTCTGGAATACATAGCAGATTGGGAGTATCTGCCATTTCTTCTGACCAGGACAGGATTTCAGCTGCAGTGGGGCTGCCCCTTCTTGGACATTTTTCCTTCACCTTACCCTTTTTAACAGTACCACTGGCAGAAGCCTTCTTGGCTTGGTGTTTCTTCTCTTTGTGTCTGGCTTCCCAGTTTTTTTCACCCACCATCTTGCAAGATGGGAAAGAAGACAAGTTCTCTCTTCTGTCACTAGCTAGTGTGGGTCCTTGCTTTTACTCACAGTGGAAATTAAAGTTAAAACTAAAACATGCATTTATTAGAGGAAGTTGGAATCAGAAAGTAAGAGAGCCCAGGGGTGAACCCCAATACTCCAGAGGCTGAGGCAGGCAGATCCACCATGAGTTTGAGACCAGCTTGGGTTGGGCAACATAGTGAGTTGGAGGCCAGGCTGCAGTAGGAGACCCTGACTCAAAAAACCAAGATAAACGGGGAGAGAGAGAGAGAGAGAGAGAGAGGAGGGAAAGAGCTTAGCCTGAGGAGGTGCCCTAAACAAGTGAATAAAAACAGAAAACTGTTCTTGGGTAGTGGATGGGGTGCAGCCCAACAAGGGGAACACAGTGGCCCCCACAGAGGCAGGAGTGGCTATAAGGGCCTGATGACAGTGGGCTGCATCTGGCTCAAGCAGGGTCCTCAGGGCTACAGTGACCACCACCCCCACCACCACCCCGGAGTGCCTGCTCCCATCTCCGGTGGCTCTGGTCCTTGGTCCGAGTTCCAGGAACTGAGGTGATCACAGATCCAGGACAATGACCAGACATCTAGAGTGCCTGAGGGTCCCTTGTCACCAACAGCTCTCTGTCTTAAAGTGGATGAGACCCTAACTGTACAGGTCTCTCCACCCTGCACAGCCAGCCCCTCCCTGGACAGCCCACTGAAGAGGACAGGATGCTGGGACCAAGCTTACCCCAGGGAGGGCACAAGACACAGGTCTAGCCGAGCTGTTCTTTCTGACCTTCCAGGCATCTGTAGTTGTGTGTCACAGCAGAAAGGGCTTTAAAGTCCTGAGTCTGGCAGAGAAACATACAAATCATGTTCTGTTTAGTTCATGCAGAGACGAGCTTTCACCATACAGCCCTGGCCACCTCTAAATTGTAGCAATCTTAGCCGGGCGTGGTGGCTCATGCCTGTAATCCCAGCACTCGGGAGGCTGAGGCAGGAGGATCAGTGCGAGTTCGAGACCAGCCTGGGCTACAAAAGTGAGCTCAAGGCTAGCCTCAACTGCATAGTGAGACCCTGTCTCAAAAAGACAAAATAAATAAATAAATAAATAAATAAATAAATAAATAAATAAATTGTAGCAATCTTGTCCCAGCCTCCCAAAGGCTGAGATTACAGGCCCACACCACCACTCCCAGGACAAATCAGGTTTTTAATGAGCAGCTGTCACAGGCTGGGGATCCTGCCTGCTCCCAAGCCCTGGGTGGTCCCCAATTGGGGTCACCTTTGTGTTGTCACTGTGTGCTCTGACCAGGCTCGTAGGGTCAGGTAGGAATGCGGGTGCTGGCGACCTCCCAGCCTGTGGCCTTCCATTGGTGAGTCATGGTCACCTTTCATCTCGGGATCAACGTGTTGCTCTTACGAAAGGAACTGTGTCCCCCACTGCTCTGCTCACTCCCAACCCCCCAAAAGGAGCCCAAGGACCTGGGACACAAACTCACCATGCCCAGTGCTACCCAGGAGGACAGGCTCTGCATGGGCTCATGGCAGCCATGAGGACCTTGCCCACCATTTCTGAGGAACAAGCCCAGTGCAGGGGCCTCCCTGTGACCATCTCTCAGCTTGTAGGGGAATTAGAAGTCAGCGTCCTCTGGAACAGACAGGTGGGCATCCCCCAAAGCCGTGCCCACTTACAGAGAGGTGGGGCAAGCGAACAGCTGCTATTAAACTTGAGGTTTTTATTTTCCCACCCCAGATACCAGCTCTGAACTACCGAGTTTTAGGAGTTGGGATGAAATGGCCACAGTATTTGGTAAGAACCCCAGCCAAGCATGGGGCTATGGGGAGGCTGGGCTGTGGCGGCAGGCACTTCCCAAACTGCCTGGGTTGCACTGGCAGAGGAACAGGAGATCCCGTGCCTGTTCGGTCTGAGCCAACTGGGCGTGGGTCTGACCATGCTGTGGAGAGCTGGGCCTCCAAATATTGCCTGCAATGGCCACCAGGGGTGAGACTTGCAAGGGTGCCCCCTGCTACCCACTCCTCTCTTCCCTCTGTCTCCATCCTGTTGGGGGAGCAGCTTTGCCTTCCAGTGCCCTGGAGCACTATCCTCCTCAGAGTAGGACATAAACTGCAAAAAAAAAAAAAAAAAACCCCTCTGCTCCTTAGGACTCAGGTGTCCAAAGTTGAGTCTTAGCAACAGAACAGCAGAGAAGGGCAGGAGTCACAGTGCCCTGGCCTGCGGCTTTAGTTACTGAGGTTCAGGCTGACATGGGCTCTGAGGCTGTTGGAGCTAATAGCACTCAGCAGCAAGGCCGCTACAGCAGCCTTTATGTGAACGAACGACCTGGAGCCTGCCCCCAGTGCCCGCTTGAACCTGACCCAGCCTCCTCCTCCGTCTTAACAGAGCCAGGGCTAGTCCAAGCCAGAGCCCAGCTTCCTCTTCTTTCGCCCCCAATGTTCAGGGAACCAGGGATCCTGCAGGGACACGGGCCAGCTCCCCAGGAGTGCCGCCACTGTCACTGGGCAGGCACCCAGCACACAGGATCTCCTAGCATTCTGTGGGGGTGGGGGTGACCACATTTTTGGAGACAGGTCTTATTATTTAGTCCAGCTGGCCTTGAATTTCCTCTAGCCCTGGCTGTCCTTAAACTCAGGACCTCCTCTCTCAGCTTCCCTAGTGCTAGGGTTACAGATGTGTGCCACCCCACCCAACCTCTGTCACATTTTCTGATGGCCATATTAAAAACAAAGAACCATTTTGATACAATATTTAGTGTCATTATTTAAACAGGTAACCAACATAAAATACTAAAGAGATACCTTCCCTCTTATCACCCCAAGTCCTCAAAATCTGGTGTGTCCTCGGCATAGGAGGCCACTTTGGTGTGGACCTGACACAATCCAGAGTGTGTCCAAGGGCCCAGGGTCACCCTACAACTGTGCCACCATCTGACTCTGCCTCTCACTTTACACTTGGGAAACTGAGGCTAGAGTAGGTCCCTCAACAAGCATGGGGCCTCAGGCATGGGCCGACCCAGCTATATCCACATCTCCCGACACCAGGGCAGGCTATCACCATAGTGCCACTCTGGCTGAGGACTTCAGCCTGCAGTGGTGGTGGGGACTTCTACCTGCTATTTGACTTACCTTGGGGCTAAAGTTCCCAGGAGAGACTGGAGGACAGGGAAGACCTAAGCTGCTCTGTGGAGCCATAGCTCCTTACCCTTCCATGTTGGGCACAGAGACAGGACAGAGCAGCCGCAGGGACCATGATGACCAGGCTAGGGCCAGGGCCCCTGCATGCATTTTGCTGTGATACAACCCCAGGGCACCAGCCTGTGCAGAGCACAAGCCAGCATAGCCACCATCCCAAAAGTTCCATCCATGTCCATAGGTTCTGTGGTCCTGGGCCAGTGGCAAGCAGCCACCTGCCAGCTGCATGGTGCAAGATCCAGGGAACAGGGAGGAGGGAACCAGGCCCATAGTCCCCTGACTACAGGGCCGGGGCCACCTGCAAGCACAGGGTCCTTGGGGCCTGCAAGACCCAGCCAGAGAAGCAGACTGCATCTAGGAGAGACTCAGGTGGCCGGGGTTGTGGAAACTGCTCAGGGCTGCCATCCCAGCTGAGGGTTCCCCAGGGTGCAGCTCTGTCCCATGTCCCACGGTGGCAGGGACAGCAATGGACATCAGCCCCACTCCATGTGTGGGCTCTAACATGGTCTCCTGCATTTTTCCCAAGATGAGATTCTAGTCCAAGAGATTTTGGATCCAAAGAAATTAACATTCCTGGAGAGACTGAGGCCAGTACCAACATCATCAACAGGAAGAACAACAAGAAAAAGCAAGTATGGGGGGCTGGGGAGATAGCTCCAAGGCACAAGTGCCTGTCTAGCAAGTGCAAGGTCATGAGTTTGAACCCCAGTCCCACAAAAAAAAAAAAAAAAAAAAAAAGCAAGTATGCATTTTCTCCACAGTCATGTGTCCCTGGAGATTTGAGTATTGGCTGTGGCCTAGGGTTCCCTGATGGTCCCTGCACATGAGCAGAGGCAAGAGAACCTGGATGCTGCCAGCCCAGCTCTGCTCTGAGGTCAGGTGGAGGACGTGAGAGCCAGGCAGCCGGGCACAGCTCCACCCGGGCCAGGTGAGCCCACCACATGCTCTGGCCACCTGGGACAGGCATGGAAAAGACAACCAAGCGTCCACATGCTGCAGTGCCCACGGCCAGGGGGCTGCTCACCTGCAGCTCCAGGAGCCGGGCATGGGGCGTGCTTCGCACAGCCAGCTCCTGTGGGCTGACCCTCTAGGAATAGAGCTGCTTCCTGAGACCAGGGAGAGACTCCTGAGAGTTGCTGGGTGGAGAGACACCACTGTGGGACAGCGCCCAGCAGCAAGACGGGGGTGTGCTCTGGAACTGTGCACCCAGATGTAAACTCCCCACATTCCAGGGGTTCACCAGGTGTCACCCAGGCCCAAACCCTGGGCAGCAGGACAAGCCTGACTCAGTTTCAGGTTAACTTCCTGACACATTTTCAAATAGAATTTGAAAATGATTTTTGTGAGTTTGTTTGGACTTACTTTTGTGATTTTGATTTTGTTTTCACATTGTGTTTGATTTTTCCAACTAGGCCTCCTTATGTAGATGAGCCTGGCCTTGAATTTGCAGTGATCCTCCTGCCTTAGCAACCTGAGCAGTGGGAGTGCAGGCATTTGCCACTACACCTAGAATTTGCAAACTCCTGTATCATTTCAACCCAATGCTATAAAATGCAGTTTCAGCCAGAAATGTTCACAAGCGCATCATTATGAAAACTTGCCTCCATTTTTTCCCATGTTCTTTATCGAAGAAGTCCACCTGAAAAAGAATTACCACAACAGTGCTCCTAAGACACACAAAACCCAGCTGTCTCCCTGGCAGAGGGACAACCTATTCTCTGACGGTAAGCTCCTCCCACAATCTCATCCTTGCGCTTGGCAGAACAGAGACCAACAGATAGAACAAACACAGTCTTTCCAAGGTTAAGGGTGGGGGTCCTGGCTGGAAACGAGGCTTGGCCCTTCCCTGTCCCAGAGTCTCAGCAACGCCAGCTCTCCTGGGGAGGAGGAGCACAGCAGCCAGAGAGCCCCCAGGGTCAAAGCCACGTTGGAAGCCTGATAGTCCTGTTTGGATGGAGGCTAGAGGCTCCAAGGAGTGCTGGACTCCCTGAAGATCAGAGGCCAGGAAGGACCCTCTGGCACCAGGAACACATGTGTGGGCCTGCTGTGCATTGCCCCACACCCCTTGTGAGGTCCCTAGTGAGGAAGAAGAGAGCTCCTGATTGCAGATGCCTGGGTCTGGAGGCAGCTCCAGGTGCCGAAAACTCAAATGTCAGTCACTCCCCACCCACATGGCCTCTCTAGGAACCCAAGTGGGGAGGCGGGGTGTGGTGAGCCCCGGTCAGAGGAATCGGTTTCAGGGCTTTGACCAGATGTGGTGCTATTTAAAATCTGCATTTGAGGCCAGCCAGATAGCTCAGCAGACTAAAGCACCTGCTTAGGCAGAGCAGAGCGACTGGAGTTTGATCTCTGGCCTGCAGTGCTGGCCCTGTCCCTGGGACACACTAAAACAGCCATTGAGACTGGGCTTGGTAGCACACCTATAGTCTCAGCGCTTGGGAGGCTGAAAACAGAATCACTACAAGTCCGATCTATGTAGTGAGACCCTGTAGATCCTGTACCAAATATGTTTTTTAAAAATGAAAAATAAAGCCAAGGTTGTCCCACATGGGTCTTGAGTAGTTGCCCATAGCTCCAGGCAGTGTACCCATTAGACTTCTGGGAAATGGCAATAGGCCTGAGACTGTGGGGTCTGCACTGAGGTGCCCATGCCTACTGCCTACTGCCCACTGCTCAGGCAGCAACACATCGGAGGACACAGGGTAGCCAAGGCTGTGACGTGGGACAGGGTGCAGGGGGCCCTGCCAGATGGGGACCCTTAAGGACATAGAGGACCTCCGAGCCCTAGTGTGTTCTTCACCTGCCTCCTGCCAGACCTGGGGAACTGACCTGTGGCCATATGCCACATCTGCTCCACCTAAGGGGTTCCTGGGTTGCTGGGATGAACGGTGTCCCATACTGGAATCTGTTGCTCCCTCCCACCATGACAGGACAGCTGCTTTGGGGGACCGAGGGGCAATATGAGTGAGGGAGGAGTTCAGGACAAGGTGGCTGAGGGCCAGTCTAGGAGTTAGCTTGGGGATCTCAGGACTTTTTTTTTTTTTTTTTTTTTTAATGGTCAGCTCAGCCTGCCCTGAGGGCGGGGCTGCCACAGCATGTGGAACTAGGGATCAAACTGTGATCCCTGCAGTCGCCTAAGCTTTCCTAAACAGGTGCTTTAGACCACTGAGCCATCCTGCTGGCCCCCCTCAGGACATTTTGGAAAGGAGTCCCAGCTCCGTTGGTGCCTGTAGTGTCAGGGACCACTGTGGTTCAGGAATCTGGTGGCCAGTGCCACTGTCTACAAGTCAAAGGCCAGTCCCAGGTCACCAGTGACCCCAGCACAGAAAGGAGACTTGTTCCCCACCATGCAGCTGCCCATGGCAGGGCAGCGCCAGCAGGTGCCGAGGTCCTAGCAATGGCTGTAGCAGATCCGGCCAGCTAGTCTCAGTATGATCCACTGTACCCAGGGAGAAACAGCAGCAGGAATGAGGAAAATCTAGACAAGAAGACAAGAGCTGAGCTAGGTGGTGACTCTGCCTGGCTGGCCAGATGACCACCCAACCAACAATACAGACCTTGGCAAAGTTAGTAATGTGTGACAAAAGGTTGTCTAGTGACTGATATCTGATGATAACCAGTCAGGATGCTTTTCTCAGGACTGAGCTAGCCTGTCTGCTTTAAGCACTGAGGCCTCATCCCACTTAAATACCTCTGACCAACCTTCCAGCTTCTGTGGCTCCCAACAGATGGCTCCTGCAGCCATAGTGGGCCACACAGCAACCAGCCCAGCCAGCTGCTGACCACACGGGCTCCACTTGGCCAACAGCACAGGCCCCTTTGTGGGTGGAGCTCAGGACCAGTGACAGTGGCTGCTGATGCCTCGAGCGGGGCAGAGGTCCCTCCTCTGTGCCAAGCTGCACCCTTGGCTCCACAAAGACAGCAGCCAAGTAGCGCACCCCAGAACTCCTGGCGCTCACCACTCAAGGCTCATTAAGTGCCATCGTGTCTTCCCCAATGCTGTATGACACAGTGTGGACCTCACAGGGTATCCTCATGAGCCACAACTCAGAATGAAGAAAAGAAATGAGTTGCCAAGGCTGGAGTCAACTTATCATCTTCCTGCAGCAATGTTTTCTTTTTTTGGTAGTACCAGGGATCTAACTCAGGACCCTGTGCTTGCCAGACAAGCACTTATTCCACTGAGCTCCTGGCAATGGGGCTTTTAAGTGATCATCAAACCAGAGACTCTAGCCAGGCATGGTGGCACACGCCTGTAATCCCAGCACTCGGCAGGCTGAGGCAGGAGGATTGGTGTGAGTTCGAGACCAGCCTGGGCTTACAAAAGTGAGCTCCAGGCCAGCCTCAGCTGCATAGTGAAACCCTGTCTCAAAAAGACAAAAAAAAAAAAAAAAACAAAACCTGGTGACTCTGTAAAGGGCAATTTCAGCTGTCACAGCAGGGGGCACACCATAGAAGCTCCCTGCTGCACTTTCTGGGCTGGAATTTTTCTACACTATAAGAGAAAAGATGAGACTTGCAGTGTGATTTCTTTGGCTAACGTTATCTTTTCACAGTGGTTTTAAAAAAAATTATGATATTATTATCATTACTATTATTACTATTACTATTGCTGGCTCAGCCTGTCCTGGAGGTGGGGCTGGCACAGCATGTGGTGCCAGGGATTGAACCATGGTCCCTGCTGTTGCCTAAGCTTTCCTAAACAAGTGCTTTAGACCGCTGAACCATCTTGTCAGCTCCTCACAGTGTTTTATGTTTCTTTCTTTCTTTCTTTCTTTCTTTCTTTCTTTCTTTCTTTCTTTCTTTCTTTCTTTTGTCTTTTTGAGACAGGGTCTCACTGCAGTTCAGGCTGGCCTTGAGCTCACTTTTGTAGCCCAGGCTGGTCTTGAACTCACACCAATCCTCCTGCCTCAGCCTCCCAAGTGCTGGGATCACAGGCATGCACCACCACACCTGGCTCAATGTATTTGCTTCTTTAAAAAAATTTTTTTTGCCAGGCGTGGTGGCGCACGCCTGTAATCCCAGCACTCGGGAGGCTGAGGCAGGAG
>PVJA010033933.1:0-22790 GCA_004027025.1 Myocastor coypus | reverse complement strand
TTTTTTTTTTTTAATTGAAGATCTACCATCATGAATATAAGAACTTGAAAATGTTTGTGAATGTCATTTTTTTAATACTGGAAGAAAAAATATTCTTTTGTGTCTCATATGTTTGGAATGTCCTTCAGAACTGATTAAAAAAGATGAAACCTGAAAAAAATCAGGGAAAAAAAAAGTGAGTCATCAAGGGCCAGGAATATACCTCAGGGGCATTCAGGGGCATATGCACCTGCCTGGCAAGCACAAGGCCCTAAGTTCAATCCTTAGTACTGAAAAAAAAAAAAAAAAATCAGTGGTCAGAAGCTGAGGCAGTTTTCTTGCGCCATCCTTCCTCACAGTTACCTCCCACCCTGCCATACAGTTCTGTGGCAGCTGTCAAAGTTCTGTCACTCTGTGGGACAAAGGTGGGGCCCAGGTACACAATGTTCAGTATCTGATTTGGCTTCCCAGTGGGCAGTAGCCCTGAGGGATGCTCTACACATGCAGAAAGGCCTTGGCCTCGGCCTCAAACTTCTCCAGGCTGCTTCCTTCACACTTTCCCCACCTGCCTGTGGTAGAGCCCCCTTGTCCCCTTTTTTGATCCTTAATACCTTTCAGTTCTGATTTGGCATCACTATGGGTTGTATGGTCAGCTGAGGCTAATGAGTGTGGAAGATTTTGAGAGCTTTAATTGTCAGTAGTGTCAGTGTTTACATTTTGTGGTTTTCCATTTGTTCTTGTGAAACAAGAGGAAGAAAATACAGTAAAATAGTGGCTTTCTGTTTGTTTTGGGCTTTAGTAGTAGCACTCTTTCTTTAAATAGTCTTTCCAGGCAATGGTCCAGAAGGAAAAACAAGCACAGGTTCTCTGGTGGAGCAAGAACCAGGGTGCCTTCACCTCAGAGCCATGCACCCAGATTCCTCCCTTGATCCACGACACCAACTTTACAGACTGCCTCAGTTTCTCACAGAGGTGACAGTGGGTATGTAGGGTAGCAGCCCCTACAATGTGACCTTGAGGTGTCCCCTTGAGGTTGACTCACACACAAAAGTCCAGATTCTGATTCAAAGGGACAAATTGTGCTTTTTCTATCTGCTGTGACAAGAATCTTTGCCCATTTTTCTTGTCCAGATGACAATATGATAGGAAATGAGTAGGTTGTTTTCTCCTATCTAGCACCAAGATATGGAAGGTGCAAGGAAGTTGTATTGTCAGGTATGTGATCAACCAGTGGACAACCCCCAGGTTCATCTCCCTTTTCATGGCATCAGATGATGATAGACGTGATGTCCAGACTAGATGGCTCATGCTGGTGTTATTGTGGCCAGTCCCTGGGGGGAGAAGGTGACATGTACCATGATACCTATCACACAGGGCCTAGAACAGTGGGGCTATTTTGTGGCTTTGTCCTTTAATCTATCTGGAGGGAGAGTACCTATCCAAAGGCATTGAATTGTGGCTATTCAAATACTCTCTTTATTGATAGTTTTGCTTTTGTTAGGTTTCAGTCACCTAACATCAACCACAGCTCAAAGATATCATATGGAAAATTCCAGAAATAAACACTTGAAAGGTTTTAAGTTGCAGACTGATCTGGGTAGCAAGAGAAAATATTGCTCCATTGCTACACAAGAAGCGAATAGCCCTTTGGGTAGAGTAACCACGCTGTGTATGGCATGTGCCTGTTTGTCACTTAGTGGCTGTCTCAGTGCTCAGATGGTTTGTCACAGTAATGCAGTGCTCCTTCAGTGCTTGTACTTCTCTAGCCACAGGCCTTCTTCCCGGCCCATGGCAAAGAGATCCTAAGAGCAAAAAAGGAAAAACTAAAGTATGAAGAAAACATTGGCCAAATGATAGTACCAAGTTAGCATGGGTCAAAAGACAGGAACTGGAAAGTAGGTAGAGGGAAAGGGCATGGAAGAAGACTGGCCACTATCCCAAGAAGGCCAAGGCCAGGAAGCCCAATGTGCCGTAGTCCAACACCATGTCACCAGTACTGACACCATTCACCTTACTTCATCTCCTCACAGGGATACCACATCTTCTTGTGTCCTCACAGGCTGAGGACACTCCCATAAGACATTCTGAGAGAGATGACATATTTTATTATAGTAGATTATTATAATTGCTGTTTTACTACTGTTATTAACCTCTTCTTCTATTTAATTTATAAATTACGCTTCATCATAGGAATGTATTAAAAAAACACAGTCTATACAGAGTTCAGCACTGTAAGTACATACACTCGGAGAAGTTGAAGCTCAATTAAGCTCCATTTTGGTCACTATTTGGAGTTGAAATTTGAGTTCTGTTTCATCTGGGACGCCCGGCTCCTAATACCATAAATAGTGTAATCCAGGAGGTCTGGCCCCCTTTAACTTTCCTCTATCCACACATGAGACTTTTTCCCCATCTCCAAAGACTTGAATGCAAACCTAAGGCTGAGAGGCTGGGAAGAAAACAGATGATGATAGTTGGCAGGTTTTGTGTACCAGGCATTCACCCTGCTGAGCTTTCCCTGAAGACACTGGCGTAGTCACTCAAGGTCACCTAGGATACCTGCATTGGTACATTGGAGATGGTGGATCCACTTGCCAAGGTGAACTGCTGTAGAGCTGCAGAGAACTACAAGTGAAGCTCAGCTTGTCAGCTTCCCTGACCACCACTTGTCTCCTACCTCATTCCTCCTGCTCTGTCTTTGCTGCAAGTGCCATGAAGAGATTAAACCCACACACTGTGCCTTGACCAGTTATCCACCAAGGCCCATTGCAAAGGCCTTCACAGGTCTAGGGGGTGATCTCAGAGTTGCACTCCACCCCTCATCCTTGTCTGTCCAAGTGGTGGGATACACTAGCTACACTGTGTAAATGCAAGGGCTCTATCACACTGGCCTGGTAGAGATACCATTCCAGTTAAGTCGTGGGAGTGGAGGAGGGGCACTTCCATTATTTTCTTTTAAATAAATGTCAGCATTTTTCTGTGTTTTCCCAAGTTCTTCCCTTCACCTTGGTGTCAGCCTTCTAGTCCCAGAACTGTAGGAAAGTAGTTGTTATTTCAGCCTCATTGGTTGGGGCACCTTCTATGGCAATCCCAGGAAACTAATAAACTTGCCCCACTTTGCGCCTCTGTCTCCCCATATGAGAGCATGAGTCACTGATTAGCTCCATTAGCAGTCCATCATTGTTATCGTTAACTCCAAAGACTTACTTGGTAGCACTGGCAAGTGGTCCATGCGTGAGCCCTGCATCCTGTTGTAAAATGGGCTTGTTCCTTATTGAAATGCTACTTCTAGCCTTCTGCTTCCCGGCACCCTTGGCAACAATCCAACTTTATGTTCCAAAGAGGAAAAGGCCGATTGATTTAAAGACTCAGTCTTCAGTAGGTGTCACCTTGATTTATGTAAAAGTAATATTAAATAGTTCAATAACAATGGCTTGCTATTCACCTGTGTGTGGCCTTAGAGACTAATAAAACACACACATTCATCTCCATTGTGATGACATCAATTTGTACCGGCCATTCTTTCAAGTTACAGAGCATGTTATGTTGTTCCAAATGTACCTTTGGTTGATGAAGGGTTGTGTTAAGTGGTTCCAAAAAATGAACGTGTATATTTTCTCTAGGGGACTTGTATATTGTTTTAGCTCAAAACATCTCTTACACACAATGACTAATCAAAGAGTTTTTACAAAATCAGGATTTATCCTGCCAGCACAGCTGGCGGATCTGCTGCCCTAAGATGTGGACCTCGTAGTGGCAGCCAGGGGCTTTCTTCTCCTTTAGTTTCAGACCAGGCAGAAGGAGCTGTTCACCAGGCCTCAGGAGGAAACCTAACTTGAAGCCATTCCTGTTTTTCTTGCTGGAATCTAAAGATAATCTCTCAGCAGCTTTTACCCACTTGAGCTAAGAAGGTCCTAGAGCGGTCCCACAATCTGTATTGCATGCAACTCTAGAGGAAACCTGTCAAAAGAATGACTTCATGAGAAGGGAACTAATATTTGCTTTTATTCCCCATTCCTAATTTCCCAAGAGAGGGCTAATCTTTAAGAAACACGGAACCTCTGGAGGCCAATAAATTTGGGAGCAGGAGAAGCAAGATTGTTTCATTGTTGTGACTATGAAATAGAGTTTGTTTTTCTTGAGTTTCTTTTTTCCCTTCAGGAAAACTCTGGGTTAAAAGCCCTGATAGATTATTCTTGCACCCCTGGTTCTGGCTTTCCCCTTATTGTTCCAGTTGCCTTTTTAATCACTGTGATCTCTCAAGTTCAATGCCATTCTTGTTTTATGTGCTTATTCTAGTATTGCCCAGAGGACGGGCACTGGTCCACCTCACCCGCCTGCCTCTCTCTGGAGCTCCTGTGGGGAACTGGGGAATTCACTACTACCCTTTCATGTCACCAGCTGTGTTGGGTAGTCCTGGAGCCAGGGTGTGGTGTTGACAGAGCAGTGGTATCATGGCCTCTTGGCTGGATTCTCTGATCGGCTCTGGCAGTGAGCAGATGGGCACCCTCAGTGCATCCACAGCCTTGCCAATTATTACTCTCTTATCAAACTGTGTGGATGGCAAGCAAACTTCTTGTGGCATCAGCATTTCCACACAGAAACCCATCCCTGCATTTGGTAGCCATGGTTGCCAACAAGCTTTCCTAAAAAGAGTAAGGTGCTCTGCTTTGGTCACAATGAGATTGCCTCATTATCTCAGAGAAGAAATCGTCCTGATCAGCTGGTGTGTAGGGCACAGACCCACTCCAGCTATAAGTGGAGGTTCTCAGAGATTCAGGAAGTTGAGAGTTAGGGGTAGAAGAAGAGAAAGGGGAAAGAGAGGGGAGTGGGAGGGAGGGAAAGAGAAACTAAAAGTGCTTTCTTTAAGTGAAAAGGTGAAAGTTCTTGACTTAAGGAAAGAAAATCATATGTGGAGGTTGCTAGGATATATGAGAAGAATGAATCGTCTAGAGATTTTAAAAAAGGAAAAAGAAATAAAGCTGATTTTGTTGACATAGCTGAAACTATAAAAGTTGAGGCCATGATGCATAACTGCTTAGTTATTATGATGGGTATGGCATCAATCTGTGTATTCATGTAGGTATGTATATTTAAAAAGTGATAGTATAGAATTTAGAATTCAGCACTCCACGGAGTTTCAGGGCCCTACTGGGAATCTTGCGACATATCTCTCAAAGGTAAAGGGGAATAACTGCAGACTACAGCTTCTTTAACTTTGAGCTCACAGCCAACAGCACTATGGCTCCTGCTGGGACAAAGCTCATCTTCTGTGCATTTTCTGCACAGGGCTCAGAAACCTCTGAGAGAATAGAGACAGCAGGTCAGTGGCAGAGTCCAGATGAGGCGGCAGGGTATAGAGGCAGCTGCAGGTGTTCAGAGAGTTCCCTGGCCTTGCAGCCAGGCCACAAAAGGAGCCAGCCAGGACTGTAGCAGTGGCCCCCAGTCCTGAGCATGGATGGACGCATGTAGAACTCCAACGAGCATGCATAGAGCCCAGTTGCACCCTGCTGCACACACTGGGAAGAAAACAGTCTGGGATCGGCCTGATGTACCTGCTGTTGAGAATATGGTCACTTCTCCTGTCCTCAGCAGATGCTTGTGACCCTAAAGAGCATGGGACCAGGTACTGGGGGCTAGCCCACACTTTCTTTTCCCTTCTGAAGACACAATGCATCCCTGTCAATGGTAGGATTACAACCATGCATCACTACATCCAGTCTCAGCACCCCAGGGGTGCCTGCTTATAGATGCTTTAATCCACTGAGCTATTCGACCAGCCCTCAGGGACAGGTTTTTATTGCTACCAGGTGACCCTTGCTCTGTCTCTGGCCTGCAGCAAAGTTACCCTTGCTATCAGCTGAACACAGATGAGAGCTCACTCTCATTCCTGTCACACAGCCTTCCTCTTCTCCTCAGCCTATGACCTGAGCAGGAGAAGCATATGCAGGGCAGGGACCCCCCCACACAAAGCACCCTTCTATCTGCTTTATAGCCCCCCTTCCCAGGGGATTGCTGACTTGCTGACCCCATAATATGGTGTCTTAGAGGGAGGACCATTCCTTCCCTGGATTCTGGACTGCCTACAAATGTTTGGAGGCTTAGCAATCTTTAACATTTTTAATGGGCCCAGTGAACCCCATGAACTGTTGTCATCTCTTGCCTACACTCATAGACAGAGGAAGTGCTAAGCCTTAGTTAGGGGTTAGTGAAGATAAAAGATGTGTTTTCCCTATTCAAGTTCATGGGTTCCCTGTCCACTATCCGTGTGGCCCTTGGGAAATCAAGAGCCAGGCCTAAGAAGCTCTGAAACAAGGTTGCATACACACAGGTGTGGCCTGGAATTGTATGCAGCAGGGAGGGAGAAGCATTTTCAAAGTGTGGGCTGTGTAAATAGGGTCTAAGTCCTCCACCTCCCCTACCTCCTCCTCTCCCAAGACTGCCTTGACCCAGCTGTGGGGCAGGCTGCCAAACATCATGGCTTGGCTATGTTTTTTGATTCCAAAATAAGTTGTTTTTTTTTTTTTTTCTCATGTTGAAATTCAGTAACTGTTGTGGCAGTGTTAGGAGGTGTTTGGGTCATGACAGTGAAGCCCTCAAGCCTTTGCTCTTGCCTTTTGTGAGTGCATGAGTTTCTCTCTCGTGGGCCTCGATTGGCCACCATAACAGTGGGTTGTTACAAAGGGAGGCTGCCCTTTGCCTTTTCTGTAGGCACCTGCTCATCCTTTGCTTCTCTTCTTGGCAGAAGCCAAACAGAAGCTGGTGTCATGCTCTTAGCCTTCCCAGCCTCTGAACTACGAGCCCAAATAAACATCTAGTCTTGATAACTTGAGCAACTCAGGTACTCGGTCATAAAAATGTGCTATGGGCTGGGTTTTCACTTTTGGAGAGGGCAGGGCAGAGCAGAGTAGAAATCAGCTGCAGAGACTCTGACTGATTGGGGAAGCCCAGTGGAGGAGTCAGAGGGATGGCTGCTGCCCTGTTTGACAAACTGTATGAACAACAGCAGCAAGGGCACCCCAGGTGGGGTATAGGCCAGTTTCACCCCTCCTCTGTGGGAAAACTAAGTCTGGCTAAAGTCAAGAACACTCTAGAGCAACGAGCTCTTTGTCTCTCATAGTTGGGTGCAGGGCCCCCTTTAAGCTGGGATGACCTGGGGAGGATTGGGGGATTGGCTTGGAGGTCCCTAAATTATATGACTATTATTATTATTATTATTTTATCATTATTATTATTTGTGGTATCAGGGATTGAACTCAGGACCCTTGATAGGCAGGCACTTATTCTACTGAGCTATCTCACCAGCTCTGAGGTCCCTAAATTATAGACCCTGCAGGAGTGGATTTCTCTTTTAAATGAATATTATTTGCAACAGATAGCTCATAATGGTGTACATTTATGAGGGACAGCATGATGTTCTGGCTTGTGTCTGCAACATGAAATCAGTCAGTCAACTGTAGCAATACATCTGGCTCCTCACTGACCTCTCACTTTTTATGGTGGGATGTTTTGAAATTTGTTCTCAGCTGTTCTGAAGTCTATGCTATGTCATCACTGGTAATAGTCACTGGGCCATGAAGCAGAGTTCTTTTCTCAGCAGGAGAATGGGCACCCTTGGCTATGCAGAATGGAAAGTGGCAGCACTAAATACTGCCCCACCCAAACCCAACGTCATCTTGTTATGTAGCTATCCCTTGGAGAGAGGTGTTCAGAGCTGCAATGAGGGCAATGAGGGCTGACTCTCCTCAAGCCTTGCTCTTCTAGGAGGGAGAGCTGCAGGGTGGCAGCTGAGGCATCATAGAGCCTGGGCAGGACAGGGCACAGAAGGAAAGGAGCAGCCCTTCCTGTCTTCATCCTAGGGCAACTGGCCAGTAAAGCCACACTGATATCTACTGGCTTCTCTGAAGCTTTCCAGAATCCATTCCGTGTCTTCCGCACCTATGATCCCTTCCCTCCAGCAACAGTGGGCCGGGTGCTCTGTCCGCGAGCATCCGCTGCTCTCTAGTGGACAGAAGGGCACATGGCAGGTAGTGGATAGCCAGGTCGCAGAAGTCCAAGGTCAAGCCACTCTGCATGTTGCCATAAACCGTGTGCTGCTAGTCCTCATCCCGTGTAGAGTGCTGTATGAAATGAATCACACGTTGTTATGGGCTGAGTAGTCTCCTCCAGAGCTCACAGATTGAGGTCCTTAACTGTGGGACTGTAGAGTGTCTGAAGTGACTGTGTTTGCTAATAAGGGTTCGGGTTTTGTTTTTCTGGTACTTGGGATTGAATCAGATAGTGCTCTACAACTGAGCTACATTTCCAACCCCTTTTATATTTTTGAAACAGGGTCTGGCTAAGATGCCCAGGCAGGATTTGAGGCCAGGATCCTTCTGCCTCATCTATCTGAATTTCTGGGATTATAGTCTTGCTCTACCACACCTGGTTAGAGATAGGATCTTTAAGAAGGAATTGAATTCAAATGATGCCCTTAAGGTGTGCCTCAGTCCAGTATGGCTGGCATCCTGTACAGAAAGGCAAATTCCACAGAATGTCCACCTTTTCAATAGCCAGGATACCTGGGGGACAGGCTCACTAACCCCCGTGACCCCAAACCCCAAGGCCTCAGCATGGAACTTCCCAGACAAGGAGCCGACCTGAAGGGAAGGCATCAGCCCTTTGAAAGGAAGATGAGTTTCCAGCAAGGCTGAGGAAGAAGGGAGGAGTATTCTTTTTGCTTTTGCTTTCTGTTTCTCCAATTCTCCATCTAAATATAGCAAGCAGCCAAGAGACAGGGGAGTAAGTTCAAAAGCCCTCAGATAATGCAGGGACCCAGTGAGGTGAAGTGATGTCCCCAGGGACCCAGTAGCACCTTGAGTGGGCCCCCTCCCTCAGGGGGTTCTAGGTCTGTGTGTGCAGCAGGGTGGGGGACAGGAAGCACCCAAGTTGGGACGGCGACAGGTGACTCCAGAAGAAGCAGGGCGAAGGCAACAGAAAGCGACATAAAGCATGTGAGAAAGACTTGCCTACAAAAGTAATGGGAAAGGGTGGGGGTATAGCTCAGCAGTAGAGTGCCCGCCCAGCATGAGGAAGGCCTCAAGTTCCATCCCCAATCCTACACAAAAATGGAAATACCTGTAGCAGTATGGCCAAATTATCTCCAAACAAACCAAAAATGAAGAAATTGATAGAAAATATGTAACAACACACCTAAAGTTTTAAAATTTAAAACCTTTTTTAAAACCAGTATGAGAACTTAAGGAAAAATTCTTTAGATTTGTTTAAAATGCTTTTTGGAGTTTTTTTTTTTTTTGGGGGGGGGGCGTGTTTGTTTGTTTGTTCGTTTGAGACAAGGTCTTGTTCTGCAATTCAGATTAGCCTTGAATTCAATATGTAGTCCAGTCTGGGCTTGAGTCCACAGCAATCCTCCTGCCTCAGCCTCCCAAGTGCTGGGATTACAGGTGTGTACCAGGCTTATAATAAAAAATAAAGGGCCGAAGACGAAGCTCGGCACAAAGAGCTAGAGTTCAACCTCCAGGACAGCAAAACGAAACACTCTGAGTCCCAATTAAAATACTTCTTTCCAGGGCCAGAGACATAGCTCAGTAGAATAAGAGCTTGCCTGGCAAGTGCAAGGTCTTGAGTTCGATCCCTGGTTCTGTAAAAAATAAATATATAAAATAAAATAAAAAATTAAAATAAAAAAAAATACTTCTTCCCATCCCTGAAAAAAAGAAAGAATTTAAAAAATAACAAATATTGGGGAAGACATGGAAAGATGAGAGCCCTTGTGTACCATAGATGGAGACGTATCTTGGTACAGCCTCTAGGGAAAACAGTGTGATGGGTCTTTCAAGAATTAAACATAGAATTGTCATATGAACAAATTTTTCCTTTGAGCACAAAAACAAAAGAATCAAGACAAATGTGTGTGTACTTCTCTTCATAGCAGCATTGCTCACAACAGCCAAGAGGTGGAAGCACCCTAGTTGTCTACACGCAATTAGATGGAGGCAATGCGGCATGTTGATACAATGAAATGTTATTCAGCCTTTAAAAAGGAAGAACTAGACTCATGCTGCACTGGGGATGACCCTTAAGTGTATCGTTCTCGGTGAAATAAAGCTGGCCACACAAACACCAACACTGTCTGACTCCACTTATATAAGGTACGTGAAGTAAGTAAATGCCAGAAGCTGAGGGACATCTTCAGTTTCACATGACGACAAAGTGAGGGGGAGGGTGGGTTTGGTTGCAGAATAACATGAATATACTGAATGCCACTGAACAATGCTCTTAAAAATTGTTGAAGTGAGCCAAGTGTGGGGGTGCACGCCTGTAATCCCAACATTTGGAAGCCCAAGGCAGGAGGACCACTGCAAATTTGAGGCCAGCAAGGGTGACATAGTGAGTTTAAGGCTAGCCTGAACTGCACTGGGAGACCCTGTTTCAAAAAGACCAAAACATTTTCTTTTCTTGCTTTGAAATGGTAAACTGCATGTTAATTGTATTTTATGTGAGTTCAAAATTTTAATTAAATATCTGTTCTTTTGCTTAGTAACCTATAAAAACTGTGTTTACTATTTTAGGTGAATTTCACTGATAAAAATTTTATGGAGGGGCTGAAGAGATAGCTTGGCAGTCTGAGCACCTGTCTGGCAAGCACAAGGCCTCAAGTTTGAGTCCCAGTTTAAAAAAAAAAAAAAAAATTCTGTGGAACTTGGTTCTCTATCTAGTGAAGTAAGTATGTATGTATAGCCTCAATTTGGCCTGTTGCCTGCAAAATCTAAGTTCTTTACTCTCTGAACCCTTCCAGAAAATGGTTCCTGACCCCACCGGGAGCCGGAAGCATTTGTGGGAGAAAGGACCATGCTTCGTTCCCCTCTTCATGACCCACCCGCTGCCTCGGGTCCCCTCAGCTGCTGCTCAGAGCAGACCCCTCTCTCTGCCAGCTTCACCGCATAAACTCTTGCCCAGTCCTCTTGGCTTCTCCATCTGCAATCTCTCTTTCACCTATGGTGACTGAAGGCTGCAGGCCTTAGGGGAGTCCCTCAGCTCTACCCTCTCCTATCCCTCTGTCCACGCACAAGCAGGCTCTGCCTTGGAAGTCCCTTTGTGTCCTATCCCTGCTCTTTGTGACCGCTGACCCCACAGTTCCAGAGTGCTAAGGGACCCCATCATCATCACCTCAGCAGATAGACCACTTCTGTCCAGCTTTCTCCTGTGGTCAGGCTTGAGTGGCAGAGCCTCCTGATCCTGGATTCCCAAATGGCACCACAAAGTCCTTCCATATGTGACTCCAGCCACCTCCATGCTCCCATCTTAGCCACACTCTGCACAACTTGTTTTCTAGCTTCGTGGAATTCTGAATTCTCAAGTGTGCTGCATAGATTAGGTTACTTTTGACAAGAGACAGAAGAACCTGACTACATGGCCTATATAAGCAAGGATACCCGCATCTCATGTAGCAGGAGCCCCCTGTGTAGATGTCCCTGTCTATGTGGATTTGAGACAGCATCAGGGGTTCAGTGCTTTTCCTGTCTCTTCTCTTCATCTTCAGATACTTTTTTCACTGTCATGGAGTGACTGCTGAGTTCCCAAGCTTCACCCCCAAACGTGAAAGTGCCCCAAGGAGTGTTCTTAGAAGCCCTATCGTAGACATCCCTATACGTCCTGCAGGACTGAGTCACAGCACTGTGCCCATGTGAGCCTCTGGCAAGAGGCAGGGATCACACTTGCAACCTGCGGCAGTACTCGCAAGAGGATAGCTGAGTGGAAGAGTTCTGAGGGCAGAGGGCAACAGCACTCTCCCACCCTGCCCTGTGCTTCCTCACAGGCTATCTGCTGAGAGCCCATGTGGCCTGCAGACCCCTCACCACCATCCTCTCCCAGGCCAAACTCCAGGTTCTCACAGCTCTGTCTATCTCCAGTACAACCTTTGCTCTCTGGGGCTGGCTTTCTGCTACCTAAAGTCTCTCAGGAACAGAGAATGCTTCTTGATCCCCTCCCCAAGGACACACATGAGAAGGGCACAGGTAGGATACCTGGGTGGTACTGTGTGCCCTGCTTCCAGGAGAAAAGTCCAAGGAAAAAAGGGGGCCCCTGCCTCTGAGATGAACAGACAGTGTTGTAACAGAAGCAGGTCTTTGCTTCTCCAGGAGGCACCCAGGGCAGAGGCCGGACTATTGTGACCAGAACTGGCTCTCTCGGGGTGGAGAACCTGCCAGCCTTTCTGGACTTGCTGCCTCAAGGCTGGGCTTGTGCCCCTTGCTGATGAATTAGAAGCACAAAAGATGACATAGCACTGCTCCCGGTTGGCCTTTGCCATTCTTGTACCCTTTGTAGTTACTACTTCTCAATCCAGGCATGCCAGAAGGGTGACCCTCTGACTTCACAGGGACCCCTGTGAGGCCATGTAGCTCCCAGCCATGCCAGAAGCATTGCCGAGGCTAGCACAGGATGGTGGCCAGGGTCCCTCACCCCTGGAGAGGCTGCACACAGCCTGAGGCCTATTCCTCAATTTCCTTTTCCTGTACAGATTTCCCAGCACCCTCCATAATGCGGGTGCTGCAGTGAAAAACACGAGTCACTGTACAAGCTGCCAGGCCTCGAGAGTCAGGAGTTATCTATTCAATGATGAGGATAAGAGTAGCAGGGCCTTGGGCTGGCAGCAAGTGGAGCTCTGTTAAGAAGGAAAGGCATGAAGCCGGGCGTGGTGGCGCACGCCTGTAATCCCAGCACTCGGGAGGCTGAGGCAGGAGGATTGGTGCGAGTTCGAGACCAGCCTGGGCTACAAAAGTGAGCTCAGGACCAGCCTCAACTGCATAGCGAGACCCTGTCTCAAAAAAAATAAAATAAAATAAAATAAAATAAAAAAAGAAGGAAAGGCATGAAGAGATGGGCCCTGTGGAGTCTGTGTCCCTAGGCACAGAAAGCTGGAGTGGGGCAGGGTCCCAGTTTAAGTAGGTGGGGCTGTGCTATCTGCACAGAAGTTCAGTCAGCCAGTGTGAGGGAGTGCCCATCTGCACAGACGTCCAGTAAAGGTTTTCAGGCTGTCATTAAGAAGCATGGCCCCTGGGGAGGTGATCAGTCAGACAGGATGCTGTGGAGCTGGAGGCTGCTGTGCGTGAATCCTGTCTTTTCTATTTCCCTCCCAGAGCTGGTGAAGTCCTAGAGAAGAGAAGCAACCTGCTTTTGAGTCCCAGTTCGTATGCAAATTGCCCCTGGGCCTTTGTGATACGGGGTATTGAACTCAGGACCTTGCCCATGCTAAACTAGTTCTCTATCACTGAGCTATATCCCTAGACCTTTTCATTGTCCTCAAGGTTCATTCGCTTTATAGCACAGTGGTAGCGAACCTAGGGCATGTGTGCCGCAGTGAGCTGTCACTGTGACTGACAGCTCTCAAAGGTTAGCTATCACTGTAGAGCAAGTGTCAGAATTTCCTTCCGTTCCAAGGCTGAGCAATATTCTACACAGATCGCACATTTTGTCTACTCATTCATTTGTTCCTGTATGCTTGGATTGCTTCTACTTCTTGCTTGTTGTGTGTAGTACTGCAGCAAGTATAGGTGTGAAAATGCCTCTTGGGGTGCCAGGGAGATAGCTCTGTGGCAGAAGTGCCTGCCTGGCGAGTCAAAGTTGTGAGTTCAAATCCCGGTTGCCCCCGCCCCCGCCCCTGCAAAAAAAAATCTGAAAATGCCTCTTGGAAACCACGCTTTCCATTCTTTTGGGTACACTGAGAGTTGGATCTGGTAGCCATCTACCAGTTCTTTTTTTTTTTTTTTTTTTTGGCCATACTGGAGTTCAAACTCACGACCTTGCCATTGCCAGGAAGGAACTTGTGTTTTTAGTTTTTGAGGAGCGGCTACACTAAAGTATCTACACTATTTTGCATTCTTCCAGGCATGTATTTAGTTTTAAATTAGGCAATAACATTTAGAACTCACAAAAAGAGCCCTTCCTCTTCCTGCCCATGGCATTAATGCAGCTGGGAGGCAGGCAGGTGGGCAGGCAGGTGTACTCTGTGGCTATAGAAAAGGTTTTTTCTGGTTAAAGCATTGTCATGACTCAAAAATTACAATTTAAATGCAGTTGATTTTAAAATTTTCCAGTACCATATATATCAAGGAAATGCTGACTGTTCACACATTTCCTGCTGTAACACCACGTCCCCACCACCCTTATCTGGCTGTATCCTCATGGCTCCCTCTGTTCCTTCAGGCCAGCTCCCTGGTCTTGGGTGCTCACTGTCCCATTTCCCCAACTCTTCTCTCTTTTGTGTCTCCGGAGGCCAAAGGTCGTTGGGGAGGCTCCTTTGGGCCACCATGGCCAGCGCAGTTAGTCATAAACAGTCACCAGTTCCAGCTCCAAGCAGAAACCCCACAAGAGAAGGAGCAGCACCTCAGAGGGTTCCCCTAAATTCCACTCTCTAGGAAAGCAGCACCTGCTGTTCGTGGATCAAAGTCCCAGCCTAGAGTGTGAAGGAAGGAGAGGAAGAGAAGGAAGAGGAGCAGCAGGGGTGAGGAGTGAGATGGGGGGAGGAAAGAGAAAGAGAATGGTAGGAGAGATGAATGAGGAAGGAAGAAGAGAGGGAGGAGAGGAAAGAAGAGGGGGAGATGAAGGGGAGGAGACACTGGCCAGGTCAGATGGGCCCAGAGGAGTCTTTCTGGCTCTGTTTTAATGACATCTGAACACGTTCTATGCTTGAGGCTGGGCTGGCCTTGACTCTGACCTCACTGAACTCAGCCAGCCAGGCCCCAAGGCCCTGCTCTAAGCTCTTTCCAGCAGAGCTCTCCTGAGTGTCTCCCCCCCCCCCCAATTACTTGCACCTAGAGCACCAAGTCATCTCTTAAAGGAGTGCAGAGCTGACCAGGTATACCCCAAGTCACCTCCTCATGGTAAGATGCACTTGGGTGACCAGGAGAACAAGGATACCTGGACTGGGTGCACAGGAGGTGCAGGAGAGACTGCAGCAGAGCCTTGGGGAAAGTACTCCTCCCAGGGGTAGTGGGGCACGATACTTCAGGAAGTTCGGAAGTCACAGAAAAGTCGAGGGAAGACCATAGCAATTATCAGAATTCCACCAGACAGAGGTCATCACTGTTATTGCCTTAGCAAAATGTCTGGACTTTGGCAAATAGACATAGATGTATTTTTTAAGTTAAAATATTGTTGGGTTTTTTTTCCCAGTACCAGGGATTGAATTCAGGACCTTGCACTTGCCGGGCAGGTGTTTATGCCCTTGAGCTATATCCCCACCCCAAGTTAAAATAGTTTTAACCCTTGTTTTTCTCATTTATTATTTGAGAAGAAGCTGGAGATTTAACTCACAGCCCTGTGCATCTGAGTGGTACCCCCAACCCTATTGCTCACTGAATAAAGGGAGATTTGTATCATTGAACAATCCCCTAAGCTACACCTTTGGTGGCTGCCTCCATCCCACACAATGCTGTGAAGCAGTTAACTGCTGGTCATCAGTGCTTGCTCTTTGCTTCTTTCCTGAGATAGATAATATTGTAAGAGTTCTTGAATAAGGCTGTTGCATTCAGTTATTGAGGTGCCTCAAGGATAAATATCTGGACAGGAGTCAGGGCTCCAAGAGAGGAGACTCTGTACCCCACTACCAGGGACATGGGCAGGGGACAGTATGGCTCCTTACGCTCTTCACAAAGATGCTCTGTGGGTGGCTGTGGGCTCCGGGCTTTCATTCCCAGCATGCACCTGGTGGGGCTTTGGGGTATTTTGTCATTGCGGTTATTGAAAATGGAACCTCACTGAAAAACAGGGTCTATTTGCTTGCTGTTGAGGCCGCCTCTCTTCATATGTTTCTTGCTTACTTGTACTTGTTGTCTTTTCTGAACTGTCCTTCTATACCACCTATTTTCTACAGGAGTGTTTATCTTTTCTTTGTTACTACATGATATAAAATCTCTTCATATCCCTTCTTATATATTTCAAAGTGGTCTCAAAGTTTGCCCTTTTTTGGAAACTAATTCTTTTGTCTAATTAAACTTTTCATTTTTATTTTGATGGTGTCGCCTTTGTTCCTATGCTTCAAATTGCCTAGCCTATCTGAAAGAAAGTAAACATTTTGCTCTGTGTTCCTCTGTTTTGGTACATTTGGCCTTTTAATTTGGTGTTTCCAAATTGAGGGTGTGCATTGAAAGTACTGCCAGGAGCCAAGCATGACGGTGCAAGCATTTAACTCCAGTACCTGGGAGGATGAGGCAGGACTGGGTAACATAACACAAAAACAAAGGCAACAGAAAGCACAAATAAAATACCAAGGTGTTTTTCTTTTCAGTCTGACTATCCATGGCTCACTCTATCCAGATCTCTCTAGCCCTGGAGGGGTGGGGCGGGGGTAGAGCTAAGGAGAGAAGCCTGGGTATTTTGGAAAGAATGCCACCAGTGACTCAGACCCAAACCTGTGATTATAGACTTTTTCCTTCTGGAATATATGTGGCATAAGAGAAGAATCTAAATATAATATGTTTTTAAAATAGTCACTTGCACAGAAATAATTCATTAACTGCCTTTTTCCCACCCAATGCAATGACACTGAGCACTCATAATCTGCCAGGGCTTGGTTCTGGCACCCCCCAGACACCAAACTCCTCAGTGGCTCAAGTCCCTTATATAAAATGGGACAGTATTTACATGAAACCTGCACACATCCTCCATTATACTTTAATGTCTAGGTTACTTATGATATCAACTACAACATAAACGTTCTATAAATAGTAGTCATACTGCAATGCTTAATGATAATGCCAAGAAAAAGGAAGTCCAGACATTCTCAGTATATGTGAGCCGTCATGGGTCCCACTACATTTTTCTGCCCCCTGCTTGGTTTAATCTACAGATATGAAAGCTAGGCTATGCAGGGTTGGCTATATATTGAAACCGATTCTGTAGGCTCAGATATAGCTTGGTGGTATAGCATTTGCTTAGCCTGGGTGAGAGCTTGGATTCAATCCCAAGCATTGACAAAAATCACAAACTAACTCTCAGTTAACATTTCCCTTTGCCTGCAAAGATCATGTGCCTGTGTTGGGTTGCTGTTGGTTTCCAGGCCTTTGCAACACTGGGATTCTGCGATCCTAGGTCCTGTGATTGGGGCCAGCACTTTGGTCCCAGCAGGGGTTTGCTGCAGACCCTGTGTCCTTGGTGGGCTGGACTTGTCCCTCACATCTACCTGGCACTGCACTTTGCCTAACTGTCCTTTGATGTCAGGCACAGGTCTGCCACCCCTGGGGCTGCTGAGAACCCTCCCCTGCTCTGAGTTCTTGGGGAGGAAAGACCTCAAGATGGCTCTCTCCCCACGGTCTAGTGGCTCTCACGAAACATGTATCTGGAAGTCACTCAGTCCAGCAGGCAAGAAGCCAGACACCCCAGCACTTGATTCGGAGCAGGAGCGGAGGCAGGAAGTCACCTTGTGCCTGGCAGCTTACAGACCACTTGCCCCCTCACAGCAAGGCTATGATTACAGATTGGAGCGAGGCTGCTCATCAGCTCAGGGGACATGAAATCAGATCTGCTCATAACCTAAGTACCTGTCCAGGCCTTGTCCTCTGCTGTCCCACAGACATGAGAGATGAGATTTCAAACCCGATAGTAAAGCACAACACACTTTAGGTGAGAGGACAAGTCTGAAAACGGGTAACTGGAACACCCGAGTGGCGGGACACTGGGGACACAAAGAAGGCCAGGGAGGAGTTTCTGGACCTATTTCTTCCCAAGGGCGTCTTCCTGTCAGGTTGAAACATACGCTGGCTTCTAGTCCCATGAGAAAACAATCTTGTCAGCCAGCAGTCACGTGGTTTGTCCTGCTTCTCCTGCAGCTCGGCATGTCTCCAAGCCCCACTCTCTCGCTTGTGTCCCCTCCACTTCCGAGTTCTCTCTTTCGCCTCCAAAGCCCATGGGGACAATCTGTGTCTTTCTCTAACTTGGTTGATCTTTCTGGAGCACCTGGCAGGCTGATTACTCCCTCTCCCACTCAGAGAGCTCTTTCCTGACAATAATCCTCTCCTGTCTGCCTCTCAGTTCTTTGCTTTCATTCTGTGAAGAAATCTGCCAGGGCTCTGACCTCGGTCCTTTCTTTACTCCATCCACCCCCTTCACCCCTCTTGTATTGGTCTGTCTCCTGTTACTATAACAAAATACATAATGCTGAATAGAATTTAAAAAGTAGTTTATTTAGGTTACAAGGTTGGAGAGTGAAAGTAGATGGGCAATCCTATTAGTTCAGTTCCTGCTGAGGACTCCACTAGCTGAGCCATATCAGTGCTCATGGTATCATTGTGGGAAAGGTCACAGGGTGAGACAGGGAGCAAGAGAGTCAGGAGGGGTTGTCTTGTGCATTTGTTGGAATTCTGTTAGTTTCTTGAGGAAACTAACCAGGTTCTAGCAGAACTACCATAATCTCAAAAGAGATTAAGAGAAAGCAGTGACCACAATGACCCAGTTATCTTGTGCTAGGCTCCACTCAAATGGGTCCCCCCATCTCAGCATTGTTACTCTGAGGATCATACCTCCAATACAGGAAGTCTTGAGGGACAAACACATCCAAATATGGCACCTCCTATTGTTGTATTGGCCCTCAGAACTGGTCTGGTGTCCTCCTGCCCCTTAAGCCACTGATCCTGCATACACACAAGCTCCTCCCACTCCTTGGGCCCACACTGCCCCTGGTGTGCCTTATGTCTCTGTAACCAGTGCCATTGTATGCCCCTTGCATTGGCAGGCCACCCACTTTCAGGTGGCCCGACTTGGTCTTACCTCTCACCTCTCCCTGTTTCCCTGCCACGGTGGACACCAACCTTAGGATCCTCCACACCAGAACATTCTGGCTAAGTAGGCTTCCAATAATCACTTCTTCAACAGATTCTTTTTCCTGAGGTATGATTGATATAACCTAAAACACATACATTGCACTGATTTCTTTACATTTTATTTTTTAAAAAGGACGAGTAAGCAACATAGTGGTGGCGAGAGAGGGGAAGAGCAAAGAGAGCAAGAGTTGGAGAAGGAAAGAGCAAAGATGATGTTAAGGAAACGGGGATGCAAGATGAGAGATTGTAAATGGAGGCACAGAAGGAGTGGGGAGGAAGGGAGAAGAGAGAAGGGGAAAGAAGAGAGAGGTAAGATGAGAAAGGGGAAGATTTAGGGGGTGCAGTGTCCCACTAGGTAGTTCAGGCTAGCTTTGAATTCACCTGAACATTGATTTTTAATGAATTTGTGGAGCTCTATCAGCATCACCTCAGTTCAGTTTTAAAACATTTCCACCACTCCCAAAAGTTTTCTGCCTATCTGCAACTCCCACGTTCCTGTCAACCTGCTGTTGTAGCTGTCAACCTTTCTATATACAGATCTTCCCTTTCTGGAAATTGACCATATGCCTTTCACTAATTCACCTCAGAAGACTAGCCCAACGAAGTCAAGGGATTGCTCTGGGGAGCTGAAATCAGCAAAAATTATGAAATAAGAGCCTAGGCAATTTCTTCCAGAAAATCACTGAAAACTCTAGCAAAATCATGCTGGCAAAGTTATCACAAGCTAGGTGTGTAGTGCATAGAGTGCTTGGCTAGCATGCATTGGGCCCTGGGTTCATTCCCTAGCACTGGAAAAAGATAGCATCAGCAACTTTTTCAAAACTCCATAAATTAAACAAAGGATCACAGATGTCGGGGGAATAGATGAAACAGTTTCTCCTTAAGAACAGTGAACTTTGTGGTGTTTCAACCTGCTCAATTCTCATCATCCTCTTGGATCTATGATTTGCTTTGAAAACCAACACCCAGACTCATAAAACAAGCAGTTCAGAAGGTATAGGCTTGGGCTGGCCAGATAGCTCAGCAGATTAAAGCGCCTGCTTAGGCAGATGCAGGGACCAGGGTTTGATCCTCGGCATGCCATGCTAGCCCCACCCCCAGAGCATGCTGAGCCAGTGATTGACTGGATATGGTGGCACATGCCTGTAATCCCAGCGCTTGTAAGGCTGAAAACAGGAGGATCACTATGAGTCCATTCTACATAGTGAGACCCTGTAGACCCTGTACTAAATATATTAAAAAAAAAAAAAAAAGATGTAGGATAAGCTGGAGCTCCCTCAAAGCCTCATTTCCAGAGATTGGTCATTATTTGGCCTATTGGGTGGTACCCCAAAGACTGCACAAACAACATTGTCATTATCTGATTTAACTTGGAGCTTGACAAATATAAATAGTCTTTTCCCCAGGGGTGCTTGTTAAGAATAATCAGAGACAGCTAATGAGCACTGTAGGTACTGAGGTCATGTACAACAGTTGAGAAACTCAACTAACTCAAATACTTTTTTTTTTTTTTTTTTTTTTTTTTTTTTTGTGGGACAAGGGTTCAAACTCACGACCTTGCACTTGCCCAGCAGGCACTTGTGCCTCAGAGCTATCTCCCCAGCTCCCAAACTCAAATACTTAAAAGGGAAACTTTGGGAGCCCAGGTGTGGCAGTTCATGCCTGTAAACGCATCACTTTGGGAAGTTGAGGCAGAAGGATTGAAAGTTCAAGCCACATTAGAGCAATTCAGTGACTTAGTGAGACCTTGTTTCAAAATAAGAAATAAAAAGTATTGGGGATGTAGCTCAGTGTGAAGGTCTTGAGAGCCCAATCTTCAGTGGGGCACAGGCAGGCGTGCAGACACATATGGAAAGCAAAAGAAAATATAAAAATGGGGCCCCGCAGGATGGCCCAGTGGTCTAAAGTGCCTGCTTAGGAAAGCTTGGGAGGCTGCAGAGACTGCGGTTGGATCCCCAGCACCACATGCTGCACCAGCCCTGCCCTCAGGGCAGGCTGAGCTGGCCATAAAAATAAACAAACAAACAAAAGTTCTGAAACAAGAAAAAAATAAAATAAAAATTAAAAATTTCTTAAAAAAAGAAAATATAAAAATGATTTATTTCCAGGTAGCAAATATTAATAAAGGGGAATTATTTTTAAAAGATCCAAGGGAAAGAAGTTTTAGGATGAAAACTACAATAACTGAAATTTAAAAATTCACTAAAGAAGCTCAACATCACATTGGGTGAGCAGAAGGAAGACCCAGAAAACAGAAGTAAGTTCATTTGCAATTATCTGAAGAACAGAAGGAAAAGAACTGAGTCCAAGTATTAGGAAATGAAGAGTAAAGAACAACAAACACAGCCACAGAGACCCACTGGACAACCATAAAGTAAGCCAGCAAGTACGTGGTGGTAGGAGTTCCAGAGGGCAGGGAGGGAAGAAAGAGGCCTGAGGCAGGAGGATCGGTGTGAGTTTGAGACCAGCCTGGGCTACAAAAGTGAGCTCAAGGCCAGGCTGAACCGCATAGCAAAACCCTGCCTCAAAAAGACAAAAAAAAAAAAAAAGAAAAAAAAAGAATCATTCTGATATATGCCAAGCTATATGCCATCTTTGTCTTGATTTGCATTTCCCTTATGACTAATGATTTTTTTTTCTTTTTTAGTTTTTCTTTTCTTGTTTCAGAACTTTTGTTTGTTTATTCACTCACTCATTTTTATGGCTGGCTCAGCCCACCCCGAGGGCAGGGCTGGCGCAGCATGTGGTGCCCGGGATGGAACCGCAGTCCCTGAAGCTGCCCAAGCTTTCCCAAGCAGGTGCTTTAGACCACTGAGCCATCCTGCTGGGCCCCCTAATGATTTTTTTTAAATAAAAAAAAATTGAGGAAATAATAGTTAAATTGGGACTTTTTTTTTTTTTTTTTTTTTTTTAGTGTATTTGGTTGTTGCAGGGTGACTATGCAGCTTGGGTTTGTATGATCTTCCTACTTTCAGCCTCCCCACCACTGGAATTACAGGTGTCTGCCTCTGTGCCCCATAAGATGTGGTTAAAGTGGTGCTAAAAAGACATTTAAAGCTATAGTATTCCCTACATTAGGAAAGAAGAAAAATTTCGAATTAATACCCTAAATTTCTACCTTAAGAAAATTAAGGAACTCTAAAAGGAAGAACAAACTAAGCCCAATGTAAGCAGAAAGAAATAAATATTACATGTTAGAGTGGAAATAAATTTAAGAGGGGAATGAGAAAACAATAGAAAAATCAAGAAAACTGAACACTGTGGGAGGTATTTTGTTTTGTTTGACATAAAATTTCACTTTGCAGTTCCAGCTCCATATCCCAGGATGGACGGAATCCTCGATCCTCCTGCCTCAGTCTAACGAGTTCTAGGGAAACATTGTTAAAAAAAAAAAAAATCAGAAATAGAAAGAAAAGAACAAAGAAAGAAAGAAAAGTATTTTTGTTTTTTTGTTTGCTGAGACAAAGATGTCCCCAGTCTTCTTTCCGATCCTGTGTTCCAGGGAGGCCTTCCTCCTTCTGGGGCTAAAGGGCCACGTGGGGGCAGTATCTGCTCTTCTCAAGGACTGGGACAAGGGCCTCAACCCCAGAGCAAGACTGAGCAACAGATTTCAAAACATTCTCGGCCCCAGAAGCGCTCCCCTCACTCCCCTGGCATCACTGAGATGGTGTGTGGGTTGATGGAGGACAATGGAAAGGAACTGTCTTTCAGCATTTTGTCACATGTCAGATGTGATGACAATATTGTGATGATATTTAAAAAGAGACAGAGATAGAGATCCAGGGACTTCACATTGAGACATCACCAGCCCTATGTTTTGTTTTGTTTAGATACTGCCTCTAGTTCAGGCTGTCCTTGAGCTCACTATGTAGCCCAGGCTGGCCTTGAACTCTCAGTGAGCCTCATGCCTCAGGTCCCATGTATTGCGATTACAGGTATGTAACACTTTGCCTGGCTTCCTTTCTTCTGAGATAGGTTCTAAGTCACTAATTT
>PVJA010033932.1:0-22950 GCA_004027025.1 Myocastor coypus | reverse complement strand
TCCCTAATATAAGAACTTTAAAGAAGAAAACAAGAACTTAAGGGCATAACACAGCTGAATGTGTTATGGATTAAACAACGAAGTGACTGGAAGCAGACAAAGCAGAAAACATATCAATAGCAAAACCATACACTGATGTACACAGGATGAATCAGATATTGGTCTCAAGAACCTTCAAAAGGTTCCGCATATTGACTATAGCACAATGTAATGCTAAAACTATGTTTGGAATACATGTCACTCTTGCCTTTTTGATATTTACTGCTCCTGGTGTAAACTCAGTTACTGCCATTCTCTCAAGAGTAGTACTTGAAAATAAGACACTGAGCCAAAAACCATATTCTTGACAGCCTACAATTATGTATTTCCTTGAATTTCCAAATATCTGTGTCAAAATTGTGTAACTGCTTACATCACATTCTATGGAAAGTTATTAGAATATCAATGATGGTCAGAAAATATCTTTTCCAAGCTAAGTCAAAGATATTTGATACTCAGAAAGCCAGTAATGGTAAGCTCAAATACCTATGTTATAGAGTAATAGTATCACAAAGCTTTTCTGCTGGAGGGTTAAGAATGTAAGTTAACAGACCAAAAATTGGAGAAAAAGAAGGGCTATAAGGATAGCCAATATTTTGGCCCTAGCCCTTCTAGGTCAATAAAGACCCAGGATATAAGAGAACCTGTGCTGTAACATCGTATAATTCAGAGGTGTCCCAAATTTCCTGGTCAAGGAGATTATGGGACCTCAGAGGAAAGGGATGAATGAACTGCAGTGCGTCTAAGGAGAGTCACCCAGAGAGAAACATTCTCTCAGGCTTTCACAGAAACCAAAATGGCCAAGCAATGGCCGTGACTCGTCTGGAAGCCTGACACTAACAACAGTTCTACAAAGTACTGCCTATGGTCCCAAACTTAATCCTGAGGGGATTTGACCCTGGAAGATACAAAAAAAAAAAAAGAAAAAAAAAGAAAAAAGAATGTTTTGTTATACACGTCTTGCTTCAACTTGCCCTTGACCACCCAGCAGGAAAAAAAAATGCTTAATTACAATGCATGAAACGCAGAGCTAGATTGGTGAGATGAGCTTTAGGAGGCTTAGATTCAATATCCTCCAACATCACAAGCTTCACTGGTGGCCCACTGCAATTGCAGAACATTTTCTGTGTATGTGTCTGCTTCCTCTTAGTCCAAAAAGAAGTATATTCTTTTCCTTTTTTTTTTTTTTTCTAAGTAACATCAATAGGGGGGTGGGTCATGCCCACACACTGTACTCTGTAGAACGATTGTGAGGACAATATGCAATATGTCAACTTTCAAAGAAAAGAAAGGGGAAAAGAAAAATAATGTAATGTTGATTTAGAAGGGTTAATGTTTAATTGTTTGATCAATCTTATATACCTATATGTATTAATCTAAACTGATCTGATGATGAAAATATGTAATATAACCATCGTTAAATTTAAACAATAAAAAATTGAAACTTGAAAAAAAAAAGAAAAATTAAATTGTGGATTAAATTGTGTCTTTCCAAAAATATCTCCAAAGGTACTAAACCTTACTACCTATGAACATGACCTTATTTGGGCATAGGGTCATTGCAGATATAATGATATTAGCATGAAATAATACTGGGCTGGAATGATTCATAATCCATATTATGCTTCCATAAGATTAGAAAATTTCTTTTATAAGAAAATAAATTTGGCCTGGCAGGATGGCTCAGTGGTCTAAGGCGCCTGTTTGGGAAAGGTTGGGCGGCTGCAGGGACCGCGGTTCGATCCCCAGCACCACATGCTGCACCAGCCCTGCCCTGAGGGTGGGCTGAGCCGGCCAGAAAAATAAATAAGCAAACAAACAAAAAAGTTCTGAAAGAAGGAAAAAAATAATAAATTAATTCTAAAGAAAATAAATTTGGACACAGACATAGGCATGTGTCAAAGAATTATAGACATAGAGATGGGGATGGTGCTTCCCCAAGGAATGCCAATGACTAAATCCATAAGAAGAAAGAGAAACTGAGGTAGGAACCCTCTCCAAAGCCTTCTTCTCTTACAGCTTTGAAGAGGACATGGGGCTCTACCAACACCTTGAGCTTCGCTTCCCGGTCTTTAGCATTGTAAGACAGTTTTAGTTTGAACTATCCAAGATTGTGACAGCTTGTTATGACAGTTCTAGGAAATAGCATAATGATGAATACTGCTAAGTAGAATTGTTTTTCAGCATGGGATCTTAGTGGATGAAGAATTAACAGCCAGAAATATAGTCTTCTTCAATTTGTTTCTCCAAAAGATTATAAAAGGTATATGTTTATAAATGTTAATTGTACAATACTGGAAAAAAAAAGAGTACAATACTGGAAGTTGATAATCACAAAAAGTAAGTAGAGAGGAAATTTTGAAGTGATTAAATTTAAAGAAAATTTATTCTAGAAGTGAATGTCAAAATAGCTTCAATATTCAAATTCAAGTTATATTCAGGAAAAATACCTATACATTTAAGTCAGGAAAGATATCTGACTCCTAGAAGTGAAGGCTACTTGGGATTTTTTAAAAAGTAAGTAATATATTTTAATGCTGATAAGGATTTTGTCTACAATTTGACAAAAATAATTTGCTTTGTTCATAGCTTTGTAATGACACATTAAACATAGCTGAAGTTGATCTTTTCCTTTAGTAGTTTGTGTTAAGTGATTGTTACAGTTTTTATTAAATTATTAAGGTCTGAATAGCTACCATGGGGCATTCACTAACGAAATGCAGTTGTCTTGTTGCTTAAGTGAGGAATTGCCTTGTCTTATGACTGGTAGCATCAATATTTGCATAACTTTAATTAATCCTGAAATGGTAAAACTGACAGCTTATGAGGAAAGTAATTTTAAAATCTGCAAATTTCTTAGTGGCTTCTGTAGTAAGTTGGTAGCTACCAAAAAAGAACAAACCGGTCATTTTTAATAATTTTTCAGAGTACAGTAGGTGCTGTCATCCTTTGTGTTCTCATATACCCATGCTAGGTACATAGATCTTGTCACTTTTTAACAGAAACTTTTGTGTTCAGGATTATTTCTCCTGAGATTTCCCAAAATTGTGGTCTCCCTCAGGCACTTTTATCTTTCTCTCTACATAGCTTTACAGCCAACAACTCATTTATCAAATCAGATTGGCGGAGACTGGTTTCCCATGGCTTGGTTCCACCTTGTATTCAAGATGATTAATTGTAAAACAGCAATGAGGTCACTGGAAATGTGTCATTCTTCAGAACCCACCATGCCAGTTAAAAGAGATGGCAACCAAAACAATTGTCTGACAAGAAGTCCTTTAAAATAGTTCACTAGGGAGAACATATTATAGATTTTATACACTCTATCAGTAAATAAAAATTTGTATCATAGTTGTAAAGTTTTATCGATACTTGTTTTTTTAAAAGCCTCATCAGACTTTATTTATTTATTTATTTATTTATTTATTTATTTATTTATTTATTTATTTATTTATATTATGGTCAGCTCAGCCTGCCCTCGGGGTGGGACTGATACAACATGTAGTGCTAGGGATTGAACTGTGGTCCCTGTGGTTGCCTAAGCTTTCCTAAGCAGGCACTTTAGGCTGTTGAGCTATCTTGCTGGTATGAATATTTGTATGTTTTGATATTTATATAAATGTTTTATGGACATATTTCCAGTTTATTAATGTTTTTAAGCATAATTTCTTGGGTAAAATTTTGTCATAATTATGTATCAAATTATACTAGTGTCATAATTTATGGCAAGGACCCATATCAAAATGCTAATCATTCTTTCATGTGAATTTATGTGTTCTTTTTTGTGAGAGATCTGACAATGAAATCCACAGCTGAGAAATAAATTTGAATAAACATAGAAGAATAGAAACTCTAAGAGCTACTGGAATGCAGTGCTGATGGAAACAATCCGTTTCTGATAATTTTTTATCTCCTTTCTCCTTGTCTTGTTCTCTACCTCATTTCTCAAATATCTTTCCCCATCTCTAACATGTCAAAATGCCCCTCCCTATCATATCTCTGTTATTTCGATCTTTAAATTTTCTATATTTTCAGCTTCTCAATAAAAACGATGTGACTCTTAACCTTTTATTTTTGATTTATTTCTTTTAATAGTATGGCTTCAAGATCCTTCCATTTTCCTACAAATGATTCAATTTTATCTGTATGGACATACTACATTTTTTTTTTTTTGCCTCCTGCATAAAGAAGCATATCATATGTGGATAAAGATAGTTTGATACCTTCCTTTCCTACTCACAACCCTTGTATTTCTTTTGTTTGCCTAATTGCCCTTGCTAAAGTTGAGCACTATGTTGAATGGGAGTGGCAAGAGTGAATGTTCCCGTCATGTTCCATTCCTGGTTTTAGAGGGAAAGCTTCCAGTTCTCCCCTTTTAAAATGTTGTTGCCTGTGTGTTTGGTGTGTAAACTGATTTGTCATAATTCAAAATTCCTAAGGGTATACTCCTGACTATCTATGGTAAGAGAAACTCAAATTGGTCTGAAGGATCTTTTTATACAATGAGCAAAGGATAAATTGCAGCCCTATACAAGTTTTAAGATGTGAGGCTATTTAAAACAATTTTCATGATCAGAAAAATGTCTTAACTGGTTTGTGCACACTAATAACTTGATATCAAAGAAAAAAATTGGCAAGATGATAAATTGAATAAATATTTTTCCAATGTGATATGTAGAGCTATATTATCAGTAAATGAAATAAACATTTCTTAATCTAAAAAGTATTTTATACCTGGGGAAATAGGTTGATGGTCTAAATGCCTGTCTAACAAGGGCAGGAACCTGGGTTCAAACCCTGGTACCATATACCATCCTGGCCCCGTGCTATGCTGGCCACTGAGATTGGGCTTGTAATTCCGGGGCTGTGGAGGCTGAGGCAGGAGAAACACTATAAGTCTCAGCTGCATTGTGAGACCCTGCACCAAGTAAATAGGTAGATAAATAAATAAATAAATAAATAGTTTAAAAAAAATGAAAGGTACTTTATATAGCTGACAAGCTTTCTAGAAATTACTGAAGAAGAAAATACACCTGATATATATATATATATATATATATATATATATATAAAAATGAAATACATATAAAATAATAGGTATATTAAAATTACCATTTGTTCCAACAAATAATGTTGCAATAGGTATTTGATGCAGTATGTATATGAAAAGTAATAATCAGCTAGCAATATTCAGCTGCAGCCAAGAAGGAAATAGGAGATATTAGTAAAACCTCACTTGCAATGTCCATTAAGCACATTTCAGATAAACATCAAATTTAAGTTAACTGACGCTAAAAAGGTTTCTGTGCCCTCATAGCTGCTTAATAGCACTAATGATAGGAAAAAAACTTACTACAACACACTGCTGCCAAGCTGCGGTTCAGAGTTTGCAGCCTCAGTCATCGCGAGGTTTTTCTTAGAGACCAATAATTGTTCACAGAGACCAAAAATATCCTCCAGAGTTGATTTTAAAATTATTTTAGCTTTTGTTTTTGAGGGGGCAGAAGGCTTGCCAGTTGCCAATCTGAAGGCATAGTTCAGTTCTCCTTTTGCTGACTGGCTGCTGCCCTGTAGCACATCTCCAGCCCTGCACCAGCATCCACTCCTCATAACGGGCTGCTGAGGCAGGCCTCGCTGTCTTGGGTGTTCTAGGTTTTGTTCTTAGATCACCAAGATGCATAAGTTGATGCCAAGACATCCGTGCCTTCTAAGGCTGAAGTAATGCAGTGTTTTATTAAATTAAATTATATAACTGTGGGACACATGGCATATTCAGGAATTAACCTATAAAATAGGCAATTTCTTTGCATTTTTATGACCGTATCTGAAACTTGTGTGTGTTTTTTTTTTAATTTTTTTTCAAAATTTGCAAGTGCTTTAGCAATGTGACCCCCAGGAATTTGGGGGGGCTCACTGCACCAGGGTTGATTTGAAAACACTAAAATTATTTGCTATTTCTTCAACAAATCTTACAGAATTATGTTATCTTAATGCACTTAATTATTTTTCTGTTCTTTCTACTCCTAAAATCAAGTTAGAATTATCTTATTCCAGTCATCCACTGATTTTCTTGTCAGTTTATTTGGTAGCAAAACTATAGGCAAGGAACTCAGTTTAGTAGCTATCTAGAAACATTGTAACTAGATGCACATAGACCAGAGATTTTAAAAGTTAGACACGATTCAAGAAATGCAAATGAAAATAACACTGAGATTTCATTTCACCCCAGACAGAATATCTGTCATAAGGGAATCAACTAATAACAAATGCTGGAGGGACTATGGGTAAAAAGGAATCCTTCTCCACTGTTGATGGGAGTGTAGAATGGTACAACTGTTATAAAAATCAGTGTGGAAATTCCTAAAAACATTAGGGTTAGAAGTCTCATTTGAAAAAAAAAGAAGTCTCATTTGACCTAATATGATGCTGGATACTCTTTCCAGAAGAATTAAAAACATCATACCACAGTGCTATATGTGCACCCCTGTTTCTAAAAGCACAATTGGTCATAGCTAAATCTTGGAAATAACTCAAATGTCCATTAAATGAGGAATGGATAAAAATATGTGGTATTTTTATACAATGGAGTATGGTTCAGTGATAAAGAAAAAAACCTTTTATAGATAAATGGAAGAAACTAGACTATACTATAGTATATACTATACCAGGCTATACTCATGCGTGAAATAAATCAGACCTGCATGTGTAAACATCATATTGTCTCCCTAGTATAAAAAGCTAAAATAATAAATAAATCTGGAAGGCACTATATATATGTTAAGAGGGAAAGAAACTGCTCACAAGAATGAACAATTGTGATGAGGAAAAGGAGATAAGAAAGATAAAAATGAAGAAGAAGAAAATCATATCTGGGGCGATACCGGTCTGGCAAGTGCAAGGACCCAGGCTCAATCCCTAGGATGACATGTTGTGCCAGCCCCAGAACTCCGTTTGTGCCATGCCATCCACTAAAACTGGACATGATGGTGCATGCCTGGTGGTGCTGAGGAAGCTGAGACAAGAGAGTCACTGCAAGTTGAAGCTGTGTAGTGAAGCTTTTTACTAAATAAATAAATAAATAAATGATTTTTTTTAATGACAAAGAAGAAAATCATGTATGTATATGCACAGGATTGTTGGGATGATTGTACTACTAATTTCTATTGGCTTTTAAAGAAAAAATCAGTTAATTCTTGAAGCTTTTATTTTGACCAGTTTTATACACTGAGGAACTCCATTGAGGACCACAGTGTACAGTATGGCAACCATTCTTGGATACCTATCATCTTATTTTTATTTTTTGAAATTGTGTATTATTTCTAATGTGTTATCCACTTTTTAAAATAAAAATTAAAAGAAACCTTGAGCCCCATGTGGTGGCCCACATCTGTGATCCCAGCACTTGGGAGGTAAAGTCAGTAGGACTATCACATGAGTTTGAGTTCAGGACAGGCTAAACAGTGAGGTCAAGGCCATCTTGAATCGCAAAGTGAGACCCAGGATTTTCACAGGACTTGGCTGCATTGTGCATTCACATGTGCGTCAGATGAAGACCTTCGCCCACTTTCTCTAGTCAAGGTTTTTCTCCCTACTGTGTTACATCTGTGACCCAAGCAAGATAACTAGAGGCATTCCCACATGCTTGACACTAATGCAAGTTTTCTTCTGTACAGTCTCGTGAGTGCTAGAGAGGTCTTCTGTTAATGAAGCCACCCAACAGTTTATATTTAGGATTACTCTCAGCTGTGCGTTCTTCCATGTTTAAGAAGAGAAGTGTGAGAGCTCCTGGCGTTCTCATTCGCACATATACAAAAGGTTCCTTTACAATGTCAGTTTTTATAACTTTTAGGAGAAAAATGGACAATCTAGTGTTTTTTTTTTTTTTTTTTTTTTTTTTTTTTTTGCCACAGAGGTTTTTCAAACAAATACGTTTGAATTCCATTTTACCTTTTTCATTATCAAGGGACTGGGACAACAGAAAGCTTTCCCACATTGTTCAACTCGTATGGTTTTCCTCCGTTGTGCACTCTTTTGTCTTTGAAAACTCCTTTCTCAAAGGAGAGCTTTCCCACATTATTACAATCATGTGGAGTTTTTCCACTGTGAGCTTCTTAATGTTGTCAAAACCTACTTTCTCAAAGAAAAGCTTTCCCACATTCTTGCATTCATATGGTTTATCTCCACTCTGAACTTTAATTACTTTCAAAAATTGCTTTCCCAAAGGAAGGCTCTCTCACACAGTTTACACTCATAGTTTCTTTCCATTGTGAGTCACTTTATGTCTTTGAAACTGTTTCACAGGTAAGAATGCATTTCCACAGTGCTTATGTTGGTAGAGTGTCTCTCCAGTATGAGTCTGTTGATATAACTGAGTATATGAGGAAAACCTAAAGCTTCCTTGTGTTGCTTATGTACATGTTGTTTGTCCACAATATGAACCATTTCATAGTATTAAAGGAAACTGGAACAAGAGTAGGCCTTACCACATTACTTACATACATAGGCACTGGAAGCTATTTCACATTATTGGAGGGAATTGGAATGAATGAATATTTTTTCACACTGCTTAAATATACATGGTTTCTGTCAAGTGTGTATTTTGTTATGGGCTTGACAGACATTATACGAAATAAAAATTTCTGACACTGGGAATACGTGTAACATGCCTAAATCCAGTGTGACCCCTTTCACATTGTTGAAACACACCAGAACAAATGAAAGCTTTTACATAAGGGTTGCATACATATAGCTTCTCTGTATGGCGAACCCATTCACGATAACAAATGGAATGGTGATCAGCGAAGCCTGTCATGAAATGCTTACACACACTAGGTTTCCCTCCAATGTGAATTGTCTCTTGTCTTTGGCGGAAACTGAAATGTTCAGAGGCTTCCCACAGTGCTTACATAGGAATCCACGGATGGGGGGAATGTTTCCATCTTATTAACTTATAGTAGCTTATATTGTAGCATCTATGATAATCATATATATATATATATATATATATATATGTATATATATATCTCCTATTTTCTACCTATTCTCTACATATGAGAGACCAAGAAAGAGAAGATGTTATAAGAAAAATATTGATAAGTAATGATAAAGAAGTATGAGATTGTAGATATTAGAGGACATAAGAAATAGGAAGATTTCATCTAACTAATGAATACTGAGTCAAGCTTAGATAACATCATTAAAAAATCTTTGAAGTGCTGAAGTATAATAAAACGTTTTACAAACAATAGTACAAAACTTATGCACATATCTATAAACATCCACCAATAGACACAAATTTACACAGAGCTTTTACCCAAGGAATCAAAGAAAGAAGCACATACATGCATGCACACACACACACACACACACACACACACACACACACACACCATCCTACAAATTGCATTGTGCTTTGGGTTCTCACTGTCCTCAGAATGTTGGAAGGTTACTGGTGCTCCTTCCACCAACAGGTAGGCACCTCAGGCTTTGCCTTGAGATTCTACCACAGGCTCTACTGCTTTCTCTCTCCAGTTCTGTTAGCTTTTCTTCACCAGCAGTTATATCCTGACTCCTTTAGTTGTTAACTATCCAGAAGAAAAACTTAATGATATTATTGCCCTATAACATAAGCAGTTGAGCTTAATATCACTATCTGTCTGAATATCAAATATCTTAGACATAACATGGAACAGTATTTTCCAACAATCTTTGATATTCTGAACTTTATTTTTTAATTTTATTTTATTTTTTGTCTTTTTGAGACAGGGTCTTGCTATGCAGTTGAGGCTGGCCTTGAGCTCACTTCTGTAGCCCAGGCTGGTCTCGAATTCACACCAATCCTCCTGCCTCAGCCTCCCGAGTGCTGGGATTACAGGTGTGAGCCACCATGCCCGGCTATATTCTGAACTTTAAATCCCTATAGAATGTGAAGAAATGATTTCAAAATTTTTACACAGAAATTTAGAAATCAGACCATATACAACATTGTTGCAGGACAATCCTATGATTTTTTTTTTTTCTTGGAGCAATGGCTGTGGTTCATCCAGGTGGCTGACACTTATGAAAGATCTACAAGCTACTGTACATGATTTCAGGGTCAATACTGAGGGGATTTGACTGACCTTGTTATATATGAAAGTTAAATTTTCAGTTATATAGGTCTTGCTTTACTTAGTCTTAACTATGCAGCAAAAAAGTATAACTATGAGGTATAAAAAGTAATGTCATATTAATAAGCTGAGCTCTAAAAGTCTCAAGTCAACAACTTGTGACAATGCCAGTTCTGTTGAAAATCCACTACTATTATGGTCTATCAGACTATATTTTCCTTAAATACAAGTAGTACAATATTTGAGCTAGCATCAAGTATGAAAAGATCCTTTAAAGACTTCTCCAAATACAGCTTCTCTAATAGCAAAGGAACACTCATCTCTGACAAAACAAAACAAAAAAGGTGGATATAAATGAAAGACTGCTATGGTTTACATCTAGTTGCCCCCCTAAAGCCTCATGCAGTCATGGGGCAGGGACTTCTATAGACTGAGACTTAACTCATGAACCACGGGGATTATGTATTTTAGTACTGATCAAGAGTTTAAGAATTGATGCATGATTCCTAGGATTATGTGTTTTAAGTACTTCTGGGATTATGGGTATAGCCTGAGGTGAATAGGCTGAGGCAGAGAGCTTGAATGTAATATGTTGTAATGTTCTTTGTCAGTGCCAAAAGAAGCGATGAGAGACCTGATGAAGTTATCTGAGAGGACTCACCGAGATTCCCTCCCCAGTGAGCTAAGAACCTCTGAAACAACTCAGCTTTATTCAGGATAGTCAGCGTGATCTCCTGCACAATCACCCAGCAAAGGAGAACCATGTGCTGAGGCACTCACGTGACCACGGTCTCATTAAAGTAAAGGAGGGCCACATGCTTAGTCACGAGCACAGCCAAGCTCTCCATCAGCTTCCATCCTAGGGTTCACTCAGGAGTCAGCCAACGGCATTTCAAGAAAGGGAGAAAGCAACAAATAGAGAACCCACAGGTGAAGCTGCCCTACCACAGCTGCCTCTGGGCCCTGTCCATCACACTCTGGTTTTTGAAATGCCCATCAGGCTCAGTGGGGAGGGAATCTCAGTGAGTCCTCTGAGCTAACTTCATTGGGTATTCTCATCGTTTCTTTTGGCCCTGACATAGTACATTACAACAAGTGGCGTGTAACATGGGGCATGGAAGATGACCAGCGGTGAGTTAAGAGAGGCCTGACAGAATGGGAAATGTACATCCAGAATAGGTGAGACCACCAGCAATAGCTCAGAGCAATTCCACTTCAGAAAAAAAAAAAAAAAAAAAAAAAGAGTATGTCCATAGAGGCATTACTTAGGAGCGGGGGTAAAGGTGAAGCAAAAAAGTTTTAAAGAATTATTTTTCCTTATAAAAATATATTGTTTATGGTTTCACCCTAAAGGAAAAGCTGCTCTAGACTTAAAAGTTTGCAAGCAGGTCAAAAATGCTCTGCAAAGAGCAAGGAGAATCTATCCCTTTAAGCGTGTGGTCTTTGCGTAGCCTTTTCTCCTTGGCTTTAGAGCCTGCAGTCTGACTGTGGGGAATCGAGTCTGCAGCTGATTTCTCAGATTCAGGAAAGCAGTCTTACGAGGGGTTCAATTCATGAGGACATTAAGGAGTATGAAGGCAGCACCACATCTGATGATTCATCCTTGCGGGATGGAGAGTCTGAAATGGAAAATTCGAAAGTAAAGCAGGCTTTTCTGGCCCCTCGGTCTCTGTCCTCTGATCTTGAGGACTTTTTGAAAGCTCAAGAAAATGAGTTGAAGAAAGAGGCATGTCGCACCCGAAAGTTTTTTCATCATATGGAATATTTGACACACTCTATGTCCAGATTGGTGGAGCGACTGGAGGCTTCAAGTCCATCCTCCATGCTTGCTGAGGTTCCACCTCTGCCTCCTCCCCCAACTAATCTCTCAGCTCCTCCACATGAGTGTGAGCAACTGGGTTCAGCTGTTGGGCTTAGGAGTGGAATGGCCCAAGCCTGTGTACCAGCTCGACGAATAAACCCCAGAAAATCAGTAAGCATAAAAATTTATACAAAATGTCTGATTTTTTTTTTTTTTGAGACAGGGTCTTGCTGTGCAGTTCAGGCTGGCCTTGAGCTCACTTTTGTAGCCCAGGCTGGTCTCGAACTCGCACCAGTCCTCCTGCCTCAGCCTCCCGAGTGTAAAATATATGATTGATAATGAAAAACAACTTACTTGATACTTTATAGGATACTAAGAATTACATTTCCTAGAATTGGGACTGGGAGAAAACCAGGGAGAAAAAACAAAAAGAGATAAAAAATTAGCTACCTTACTGCATTTTCAAATCCAAAGGTCTGATTCTCTTGGCTCCAAGAAGAGTTCAATGATGATAAAGTTCACCTGCTATGGCTGTCAGAAGCCAGGCCAGAATAAGAGGGATTGTCTCAAGAGGCCCACAAGCCATGCCCTGACTGCTAAAGCAGCCACTAGAAGTGAGACTGCACTCCGAGGTGAAGGCCCCAGAGCTCAGACTCAGCTTCCCAGAAGGTTCAGCAGGACTAAAGGGCACTGAGCCTGCCTGCTCCCTCTGGCCGGACAGTTTCTGTCATCTCCATGGAGGAGCCCTAAGAAATTATGACCAAAAGAAGACCCAACCTATTGCTGGACATTGGTGCAGATCTCTTTGTTTTTCTCTAACCCTGATTTTCCTTCCAGTTATCATACCTCAAAAATTAGAATAAAACATACAAATTAAATTAGCTTGCTGATGTCACTGTTCTGTTACAAACATAACCAAAAATAGAAAAAATAGGGTGTTCTGGCTTTAATGAGTTCTCAAAGTTTAGAGATGAAGATATTAAAAGCTAGAGGAACTTATAACCAACTAGCAGATCCTATAAATAAAAAAGTGTAGGCTATTCTGCCTACCCAAGATAAAAATGCCTGGTGTCTCTTGAAGGCCTTTAGGTAGAACCTCTGGAGAGTATCTCTGATTGCCGGTTCCCAACTATGACCCTTTTCAGCCTGAAGAAGCCAGAGCAGTCATCATCCATATTTCCCTCACAGCAGTTCGGGTTGCTTCTTCAGGGGAGGGAATCTTTCAGACAGCCAAGTTAGAAATGTCATAGGCAGTCCAACAGGGCTGGGCCCTCAAAAGAGATAACACAAAAGGCAAGAGATCTAGCAGCTGCAGGAGGGACATATGCTCCCTCTGTGGGCCAGACCCAAACACCAAAGGGAAAACAAATGCTGACCTCTTTAAAGATTAACATGCAGGATTAATCATCACCTGAAGGGAACCAGAAGGAAAAATCATTTGGAGATCATCGCCAGAGATTGGGTTTTTCCTCCTGCATCACTATGATGGCTTTATTGTTTCTGGTGAGTATTAAAGGTAATTTCAGTTATTGGATTTATACTTCAAATCCACCACTCAGAAGAGTCCAATAATGGAAAAAGTCTAATAAATAAAAACAGGCAGTTAAAGGAAGAAAAAAGCACTTTTTATTTTCAAGGAAAGGACTTTACAGGTGTAGATGCTAGTAGAATGTTTCCACTGCCAGATCTGCCACCCTGCCAGAATACCGATGTTGCTTACATTAGGGTACAATGGGAAATTTGTAGAGGAGAGGCAGCCCAGGAGTTAGTTAATACTTCCAATGGAAGCGTCACAGATTGGAGCTCTATGAAACTCTATTGGAGTTTTATGGCTCTGCCCGGACCGCAGGAAGAAAGAAATTGAGATAAAATACCTCATTATTTAAAAGGAAAACAACTCGTTCTACTCAGGCATGTGTTCACCTCCTTCACCTGTTGCCTATAAGAAACTCTTCTAGCCATACCATTACCTGTCACAGTTGTTTTTCGAATGTATGTCTAAAAATCTTCTATTAGCTTTGAATTTTCTAGGAATAACATCTATAGTAGGATGAGGATTAGCATCTGACTTCTGATACAACTGTTTCCTCCGAGACAGGACTTCCCTTCCATGGTGTAGTTCCAGTGTTTGCTGGGGATGCTGAAGAAAAAGAACAAAAGTGAACCCATGATAGCCATGCTCTTGGGAATGGTGGCCATCACCACCGCGGCTGCTGTGGATGGAGGGGTGTTGAACCAGAGAGTACAAACTGTTTATTGTAAGAAATCAGAACAACTATGGATGCTTTAAGGATACATGGACTCTAAAGATGAAAAATTGGGACAGAATGTTGTTATAATGAAATGTTAATCTGCAGTATATTGCTGTTGAAATCTTGTTTCATCAACCAGAAGCTGATGATACTTTTGTGAGACGATTGTCGGAATTCTTTGACACTGCTCTGTTACAGATATTGAAAACCTTAGTGGTATCCTATGGTCTAGTGGAAGCGTCGTGATATATGATCTTTGTACTGATTAGTGGTGAGGACAGGTCCATCCACAAGTTATGAACTGATAATCTGTAGTACTTTCCCTGATTTTTTCAAAAAATTAAGAATGGAGAGATGTAGCCTGATGGGCATTTCAAAAACCAGAGTGTGATGGACAAGGCCCAGAGGCAGCTGTGGTAGGGCAGCTTCACCTGTGGGTTCTCTATTTGTTGCTTTCTCCCTTTCTTGAAATGCCGTTGGCTGACTCCTGAGTGAACCCTAGGATGGAAGCTGATGGAGAGCTTGGCTGTGCTCGTGACTAAGCATGTGGCCCTCCTTTACTTTAATGAGACCGTGGTCACGTGAGTGCCTCAGCACATGGTTCTCCTTTGCTGGGTGATTGTGCAGGAGATCACGCTGACTATCCTGAATAAAGCTGAGTTGTTTCAGAGGTTCTTTGCTCATTGGGGAGGGAATCTTGGTGAGTCCTCTGAGCTAACTTCATCGGATCTTCTCATCACTTCTTTTGGCACCGACAAAGAAAATTACAACAGTAGTATAAAGAGAGACAGAGAGAAAGACTGACGCTGTTGCTCTCTGCTCCTTTGGTTGGTCGGTTGCCTCTGTCACCATTGTTGCTGTTCCATTGCCATGAACAGCATGCTCTCTGTCCTGTTCCTCTCAGCCTTGGGCCAGCTGAATATGGACTGGAAGCTCCAGTAACTGTGAGGTAATAAACCTTTCCTTCCTTCATTTTGAGTGTTGAGTATTTGTCCCAGCAATGAGTAAAAAGTAAGACAAAGACCATTTTTAGTGATATATATATATATATATATATATATATATATATAATACAGCTGCTTTCTCTTAATAAGAAAAAAGATTTATACTAATATTGTTTAAACAAAATATGTCTATCTCTTGTACTCTGAATAACTACTATGAAGACAATAGGTAATGTATTAAATTTTGTAACTGTCATACTAACCTGTTTTGAAACTGTCTCATTGCTATTTGTTTCTCATAAAAATTAATGATAAAAAGAAGTAGTTCTGCTTCTTGTTCTAAATATTCTGATCTAGGGAGTCAGTCCTTCAAGTTGCATTCAGTTAGTTGGGGTTTTCTTATTTCCTACTTATTCTGCACCCCTGAGGAACTTAAGGAACATCTAAAAGTCTCCAAAGAATTGCTACTTCCCACTCTCCATGCTAGCTCTGCTTGCTGTACATAATGATAACATTCATCATGGGCAGTAGGTAAACATCACTCATGTTAATTTTTCTACTTTTTCTCTTTTTCCCCTTCCCTCACTTCAATCTCTCTCTCTCTCTCTCTCTCTCTCTCTCTCTCTCTCTCTTTCTCTCTCTCTCATTAGTATAGTATATTTTTATTTTATTGAGTTTATCAGGACAATTTAGAAATGCACAGTTATCATGCTCACCAAAGTGAATTTGTATCTGTACTTTTTTTTTTTCTCAATCTCTCCCCTTGCTCCAAATCTTTAGGGGAACCTCCTAATTTTCAGAGCTTTGTTTCTACTTTATCCTTTGTGAAAATTGTTTTTTCTTTCATTTTCTTGTCCCTTTTATCCCATTCTTAGTTCATTTTATCCCTTTAAGTACCATTTTTCTATTTCTCTTAAACACTTTCTACCCATTTTACAAGTATCAATTGTAAATTTGGTCTTTACTATTTCAGTGTCTCAAATAAGGGAGACAATGCAATATGTGCACATGTGTTTTTGTCTCAGTTATTCTTCTCTCATTACAGAGACAAATAGTCAGCAGCTAGAATTAAGAAAGGAAAGGTTTATTTAGCTCAGTTAGTGGAGCTTTTTCAGTCTATACCTAGCTGGATCCAAGGCAGAGTGGCACAAGCAACAGAGCAGCTTTTCATGGCAGCAGCAAAAAGCAAGAGCAAAGGGCAAAGGCAGGAGCAGCAGCTCTGGCAGCTAGCAAGCCTCTGTTCCCTCCTTACATTGTAGTGAAGTTTACTCACCCCAGGGCCAGGATGTAGCATTCACACAGCAATCCCAGAATTGGATCAAATATTATTCACAATCTCCAGAAGCGGCCCCATGACTGTATGAGGTTTTGGAGGGACAACTAGAGACAAAGCATGACAGTGCTCCACTTATTTTACTTCAGAGCTTGGTCTCAAGGTGAATCATTCAAATAGTACAGCTTTTATGATACCTTTCTTTGGTCAGAGTCAATGGTTTTCTAATACTTGTAGCTGTGCTATTATAAGTTATAACTAGTCAATAGTTAAAAAGTGATAACTGTGAAATACTTTTTATTGTTAGATAAATATATTGTAAATATATTTATACTGTCTTACTTTCTTAAAAATTTTAGATACACCCAGCACCAAGAGAAGATCAACTAAGATAAAGAGAGAGAGAGAGAGAGAGAGAGAGAGAGAGAGAGAGAGAGAGAGAGAGAATGAGATTTAGATGAATGTCATCTTCACGGAAGGGAAAGAAGAATAAACTGTATGAAAAGATAATGAAGTTGGAAAGATGGTTAAGAACGGATTCAGCAATGTCTATAACGTCGTTTCTTAAAAAAAAAAAAAGGGCTGAATGATGTTAACATTTTCCAAATCTATTTGTTGAGTAACTGCACACTTTGACATTTTCTGACTCTTTACACTTAGTAATTTATATGTATATGCATAAATATGAATAAAACTATGAAGTTAATACTTAAAAAAATTTAGATACAAAAGTGGTTTTAAGTGAGTTATGTAATAGATAGTAACTTAAAAACCAGTGACAAAAACTAACAGTGGCACAACTATACTCTTCTCACCAAAGTGAACCAGTATCCTGCGTTTGCTATAACTTCCAGTTTGAAGTTATACTTAAGTAATAGAATGATTGCCTAGCCACGGTCCACGAATTTTATCCCTAGAACCAAGAATAGTTACAATTATTACCATGCATAGAATTATATTTTAAACATGTGTGAATGTAGGTTATCCATATACATGTCACATATGTTTGATCATCTACCTTGTAGAGTTTACTTTGTTCTTTAAATGAATATTACTGTTAAAGTTTAGATATACATGATTATCTTATTCATCATAAAGAATTTATGTCTTTAAAAGTTACATTCTGATTTCATTTTTACCAGTCCCTCTCCTCCCTTCAATTCCTCTTGCCCTCCATATTTGCAGAGTTGTATTTGTATTTTATCCTGTTTAAAAGGAATAATGTATAATAGATATTGTGAAATGGGAAGAAATTGCTCAAAAGGAAATAAGAACTAGGGCAGGGAAGGGGAAAGGAAGGCAGGGAAATTGAGTATGCCTTGATATGTGTCATTATCTCATTTGATCTTCATTATAATTTGGGGAGTTAGATATTATACTGCTTTACCGATGAGACATTAATGTAACTTAAACTTGTTATACATGAAGCTAGAGTTGAGGCCCAAATGTTAGCAGTTGAATCCTATGAGTATAATTTTAACATTGCGTTGCTTCATATATATCTAAAATTTTGCTTTCATACCATACTATATTTTGCATATACAAATAAGTATAAGCACATCAATGGTAATGAATAGGAATTTAAACAGAAGTTAAAACTTTTTTTTCTTAACTTTTCTCACAAACTAAACTGGACAATTCACACTCCCTGTGTTTCATAGCTTCCAGATCAGGAAACACTTCCGTGTATGGTGAACACTAAGTATTTGTTGTATAATTAAATGAATATGGACCTTCAGTTTTGAGAGTTGTGAAATTTTAAGTTTTGCTTACATTGTTGTTTGTGTATCTGTGTATTTTCTCAGTATTAGCTGTGGATGGGTTTCTAATTTTTGAAATAAATTTTGGATATGGGTCAGTAAGTTTACTGGACCCAAGTTTTGTTTTTTGCATCTTTAATCTAATAAAGTTACTTTCCCCAAGATTATGTCACAAAATAACATTCTTGTTGTTTAGGAAATTATTTCATGCAATTTTTTCTAAATTGTTATTTCATGAAATTTGTTCAAGCCTAACTTTTCTTTCTGGATTCACCACCATTTTGAAGTAGTCTTCTATTGTAAGAGTTTAATGCCATGCTGCTCTCTAGTATCTTGAATGGAGACCAAAATGTGTGTGAATTCTGGAAGGGTAACATACTAATTTTGTATAATTCATGGAAGATAAATATTCTTTGCTGTAAAAATTCTATGAAACATAAAGAGATATTCTTTCTCAGTAATATGCAGCACATTATCTTTTATTGTTAAAATTATGAAAGAACACAGCTTAAATGGACTAAAATTGTTGCTGAATTAAAAGATAAATTGTTTCTATTTTAATGACTGGGTTTTGCTCTAGAAAGGTTGATATTAAAATGCTTCACATTGTCAAGCAATTTCCAATGAGACCTTACCTGCTATCAAGACACTTTCATTGTTTTGACTTTCCAAAATGCAAGCTGTTTTCTCAAATAATTGAATCAAAACATTCCAAAACAAAATATTTCCTTGTAATACAATATTGAAGAATCACAAGGAATGTATCATTTCAAACTTAGAAGGCAGTAAGATTTTCTATTTTATTTGTAGAGCAGTTTTACTGCTCAGCACCCATTTCTCAGTTCCTTTCTGTGAAGCCAAAATACCTGACACTCATAATATAAAGGAGCAAAGGTTTATTTTTAGCTCACTGTCGGTTGACGTTTCAGTCTTTAGTTAGCTGAGCCCAAAACAGGATGGGATGGTAGAGAGCCGGGGAAGAGGAGAAACAGTTCAGGTCATGGCAGGCAGAAAACAGGAAGCAGGAAAGCAGTGAGCTTCATTTTCCAGTTGATTGCAGTCAGGCTATAAGTCTATTGGTCGGTCCCTCCCACGTTGAGGGTGGGCCTTCCATCATCCACACCCAGAACTAGGCTAAAACAGTCAGACTGATTGAGTTATAAGACATCCTTAATCCATATTCCACACCCTGGGTGCAGCCAACTCTGAAACGCCCTACTACCAGTCCATAAAGTTTTGGGGAATATCTATGTACACGCCATAATACACTATTTTTTAACCCAGGGAGAAATTATTGAAGGCAATTAAATATTACTTCAAATGATTTTTGACTTGGAGGTCAGTTATAAATTATCAGTACATTTATTTATGCCTTCTTTCTAGAGAATTTCCACCTGGGGATTCAACTTGCAATTCACCATTTAACCAAAGAGAAGAACGGATGCATTCGCCACATATTTACCATTTGAAAGGAAGTCTTACACCCCGCAGGAGGTGAGTTGCCCCTATGTCATGGGATCTCTACATTACTGTGCTCTTGCCAGTTCTGTTGTCTGAAATGCCACACCCCTTGGTGACTTCACATTTTTGAAGACTTATTCCATCCTTTCATGTATCTTTAATAGAGTTCTCCAGTGGTGCTTATGCAAAGACAAATGAACTTATATTTAAAAATATGTCCCTCTCTTTCCCACTCCTTTACGTTCATCTCTGGTCAGCCGGCCTATCTTCTTCTCCCAGTGAACATCGCCCTTCCTGGTGGCTCAGTGTGGTGTTCTGTGTTGGTTACCTACAATCTTTATGTCAGTCAAGCATTCAAAAAAGTCTTAGCATTATAAGATCAATTATGTCTTTGATGTAATTAACATTTCTACAACTATCGTTATTATCAGCGTTAGCTCAAAAATTCTTCACCTTTGATGTATTAATATAATTTATGCTAAAGCTGAATAGTTGTGTTGAAAAATATCATTAACCAGGGATATAAGGTTCACTATAAATACATGAATAGGTAATTTCTTGATCTGAATAAGAAAAATTATTTTGTATTTTCAGAAACATTTTACCCCTTACTCAGTTTTCTTCTTCATGACTTCAAAAATGTACAAAACTTTAAAAGCTCCAAATTTACTTGCTCTCAGGACACATAGACAACAGTACATCTCTTAAGTAATTTGCATCATTTTTTCGTCTCCTCTTTGTAGTAACCTCTACCTACTTCACCTTGTGTGCATGTACTTAACTATGAGCTGCCTCAGACCTCTTTTCCTTTCTGAGCTGAAGATCCCCTTGCTCCAGTGGTAGCTCTTTACTTTGCCTGGGTACAACCTTGCCTTGTATCAGGTATTTCTTTTCATCAAATGCTGTCCTTTTGTTTATCAAAAATTTCAAAAATTTTAGAAACCTAGACTGAAAATTCTTTCATTTTTTTCACGGTTTCTCCTCTTCTTCCCCCACTAGTTTCACTTGCAGCTTTCTACTTGTAACACATAGATAGCTCCCCTCCTCCTGCCCCCAACACATTTAGAATCTGGTGAGGACTCGTGACCTCTCCAAAGTATTTCATTCTTTGCAAACCTGCGCTTCCCCATGCTGTTATGTTTTGCTTCCCAACACTAGTTTCAATTTCTTCAACATAAGTATTCCTGTCTTTTTGTCTTCCTTCTTATTCTTCCCTTTAAAAATAAATAAACCTTGTTAATAAAAGTAAGAAAACTTCAAAATAGGTAAATTACAAATCAGTTTTCCACTCTCCTCTCTCATTTTCTAATATTTTCTTCCTCTGTGAAGGAGCAGAATCTCTATGTATACTTATCATTTCTATATTTATGATGTCTAATTCACTATTGTGAGTTTTGATTTTTTTTTTTTTTTTTTTTTTTTTTTTTTTTTTTTTTTTTTTTTTTTTTTTTTTTTTTTTTTTTTTTTTTTTTTTTTTTTTTTTTTTTTTTTTTTTTGGTGGTACTGAGGATTGAACTCAGGACCTTCCATTTGCCAGGCAGGCACTTGTGCCATGGAGCTCTCTCCCAGGCCCCCGGTGATTTCTTTTGATGTACAAAGCTTTTTTAGTAAGATGATACCCCAGTTGTTGATTCTTTGAAGTATTTCCTATGCAGTTCACTTTTGTTCATGAACTAACTCTGAGTCTAACACTATGTCTTCAAGATTTCTAACTACTTTTTCTTCCAGCAGATTGTTTGTGTTTTCATGTTCATATCACTGATCCATTTTCACTGTATTTCAGTGCATAGTGATAGACATGTATCTAGTGTCAGCCTTCAGCATGTAGAAAGCCAGTTTTCCAGCATCATTTGTTAAAGATTATATGTTTCTTCCAGTGATCATTTTTGGCTCCTTTGTTAAAAATAAGGTGGATGAGTTTATTTGGAGTTCTGTCTGCATGTTTAATCTATTTTGCCAGTACTATGCTGATTTCATTAGAGAAGATCAGGGATTGTTATGGTTCCTACCTTGCATCTGTCGCTCAGAATTGCTTTTGTCATCTGGGCCTTTTCTGGTTACAAATGAACATTAGTAATGCTTTCTCTAGTCCTGTGAGGTATGCTAATGGTATTCTGATCATGATTACATTACATCTGTATAACAACTTTGGGTGTATGGCCATTTTCACTATGTTGGTTTCTTTGGGCCATGAGCAGGGAATGTGTTTCATCTTCTAATGTCCTCTTTTCGGATCACCTTTTTTAGAATATTGTAATTTTCAATGTGCAGATATTTCACTTAATTTGATGGAATTCTTTTGTGTTGTCTAGGTAGTATATCATGTCTTCCTTAACTTGTTCCTTTCCTTTCTTGTCCTTTCTTTTCCTTTCCTTTCCTTATTCCTTGAATTTCTCTCTCTTTTCTAATTGCTCTGGCTAATGTATCCAGAAATTTATTGAATAGGAATGGTGATAGTGGACATCCTTGTCTTGCACCTTACTTTAGAGTTAAAGCTTTCAGCTTTTCTCTATTTGAGATGATGTTGGCTATTGGTTTCTCATGGATGTCTTTTGTCAGATTGAGGTAAAGACCATAAATTCTGATTTTCTATGGTTTTTTTTTTTTGGTCTTTTTGAGACAGGGTCTCGCTATGCAGTTGAGGCTGGTCCTGAGCTCACTTTTGTAGCCCAGGCTGGTCTCAAACTCGTACCAATCCTCCTGCCTCAGCCTCCTGAGTGCTGGGATTACAGGCGTGCACCACCACGCCCGGCTTCTATGGGTTTTATCATGAGTGAATGTTGGACTTTGTCAAAAGCTTTTCTGCATTTACTGAAATGATTGAAATGATCCTGTAATTTTTTCTTTGGCTCTGTTGATATGACGTATTATATTTATAGGTTTGCATATGCTGAATGATCTCTGAATTCTTGGTATGAATTTCAATTGTTCATGGAGTATTGTCCTATTGATAATTTGCTGCATTCTAGAAACAGTATTTTCTTATAAAAGCAACAAGTGTAGTGGTCTGTTTTTTAGTTTATAATAAGGACATGCAATATAAGTATTCAGGGTATAGAAATAAAAATATTTGTTTAGTTACATATTAAAATTCTTATCATTTAGATGAGACAAATTGAAATTGTTTTTCTCAAGTTGCTCCAAGTTTGTTATTATGGATATGGATTGTTTTGCCTCTTCCCCATGTAGATATTTAAAATCATCAATGTGAACAGCTGGCCATATAGCTCAGTGGACTAAAGCGTCTGTGTAGGCAGAGCTCGGAGACTGGAATTCGACTCCTGGCACCACAAGCACTGCAGGCCTCCCCC